>VYZM01004902.1:533839-576145 GCA_013398915.1 Dromas ardeola
GGGGGGGAGTGAAGGGGCAAGAGAAAGCTTAGAAAAGAGAAGGAATTGATAAGGTCTTAACTGCCTCATTACATAAAATATATACATACTGTATATTATGTATATAAACATGGTATATACGTAATGGTGGCTAGCCCATGGTCTCTATACGCTACCAGAAGAAATGAGCATGGAAGATGTGTGTTGGGTATTAGAACTGTCTTAAATGGAGGGGGGGCAAAACACTACAACAGGCTGCTCTGGAGTCTCTTTTGCAGAAGAGGTTAAAATATGGCCAGATCAAGCACATTGCAAAGGATTTCCAGACAGTGGTGAACCTCCTTTTAGCATTGGTCCTCACCAGAGGATCTCCTGAAGCTCCTTCTGACCCACTGTTTCTACCTCTTGATTTTTCTGGGGAAAAGTTGTCATCCCAGCCAGCAAATTTTTGTAGTGCAGTGGCACTACAAAATTCCAGATCAGTTGAGCATTTGCCCAGAAAGTAAGGAGAAGATGTTAAGTCCCACCGGAGCCTGTTTGCTACAGTTTGGTACCAAACAGCTACATGGCTCCTGACATGGACCTGAGCCTGCCTGGGGTTGTGCCATGGGGATTAACCAGCTCAGGTCCCTTCCCTGACTTGGGCAGCTCTGCGCTGCATCCACAGCCCTCAGTGATGCTACACTGCATGTGGGAGGGGAGGGAAGCGGCAAATATATTTTCTAGGTATGTCCACTGCAAATAAATCACCCTGTATGAATTATGGAGTGAGAAGAGGTACACAGCATGATACCACTGTTATAAATGCCGGTGTTATTAGTTGTGCTGGGGTGCTGGAGGAGACAAATCGGTGTGGACGGAGCATGGATGTGTGGTATGAAGATTAGGTATGATGGATTAGTGTTGCATTTCTCCAGGACTGCAGCACTGTCGGAGACCCGTGTGTGGTCAGGCAGCTTCACGGCTGGAGAGGCAGAACATGCTGGCACGGCAGGGGAGATTTGGTGGCATTATATTAGTGGCCATATCGGGATATGCAGAGACCATGATTCATCACTCGGGTTCCTTATTTCTGATTTCCTGCCGCTTCTGAACAACAAATGGAATTGGAAATGCAAGCCTGTGCAACAGCGGGACTCTCTGGGGGGGCTGCGAGTAACTGACAGGTATAAATTGTAGCCCCCGCAAGCAGTTAGGAGGCCTGTGGGAATAAGAGATATCATAACATGAAAATGAAGGTCAGCTGCAACGTCGTGAACATGGAGTGATTGCCCACACTATTACAGGGTCTTTAGGAACTAGCAGAACTACCCAGCCTTTCGCAGCCGTCCCAGACCAGAGGGCTGCTTAGAGATCCCCATGAGAGCCAGGGATGGCTGTGGGATGGGGCAGAGCCCCACGTCCCTTCAGGGGGGTCCGGTCTGTCTGTAGCTGTCAGGCAGGAGGGATTTGCCTTGGGTGGTTTTCACTGTAGTATAACTCCCTGGGATTCAATAAACACAGAACAGGAGATTTTGAAGGAACTCATGAATCTCCCCTGGCAATAAAATCCAAATGTTTCTCCCATGCTTATATTCAAACCGGGGTAAAAATAAAAATATTGACTTACTTGCAGTGATCCAACACAGCATATTTTCACTAAGTCATTTCACCAAAGTATTTTGGAATAAAAATATTAAATCAGAAAAAAAGCAATAGGGCATTTACAAAGATCTCATTGCAAAATTTCTCAACCATAGCCTATTTCTCAACCACAGAGATACAACTTTTTTAATAAATAAATTAATAAATAAATTGTTTCTGTGCTCAAAGGAGAAAAAATCACAGCTCTGGGGAGAGGGAGAGACCTTTTTCCAAATGGTTCTCAGATAAAACATTCAGAAGTGTGTAAGTGACTTAGAGAAGTATGTTTTTCTCTTCAGAACGGACATGGGTTGTTTGGCAATTACTGCCAGGCATGCACTGGGCGATAAAGCTGGCTGCAAAGATTCAGAACAAATGCAAAACTGGACTTTCAGCAAAACAGAGACTTCCTTGCTTGCTGGGACAGGGGATCAAAAATTATCAGCCTGGAGACAGTTTGTGAACCCTGCCGTGTGCTTATGAGCAGAGGCTGGTGGGCTCAAAGACGGGTATGGCAGACAGCGTTTGGCTCTGGGCTCTTCCTCACCCATCACTACCGACAATTCCCCCAGGCAGAGGGGGGAGGCTTGGGAGACGAGCTGCCCTGAGCCCTCACTTCCCCTTAATGGACTGCCGCTTGCGTGCCAACGGGTGGCTTGCGCTCAGGGACAGGTACCTGGAATAATGCAAATTGCTAAAATGATCTTTAGTTGGAGATGTAATGGACTATGTGGATGGAATCCAAATGGGGAGATGTAATAGACACTAGGCAATGAATTATATCCCCAAACCCCAAGCAACTTTTGCAGATCTGATGTGTGAGGGTGCTTTTCACAGCTGCAGATGAAGAGCATTCTGGTAACTGCCTCAGTCTCTGGAAAATTCTGCAGGGATTTTGCGGGCTCTGATCCTTGCTGTACCCTAATTTCCATTCTCTTCACTAGGGCCTTAATGTGGGCAGAGTCTGGTTTCGTTTTCAGTCCAAACCATGCAAAAGGCAAATTCTCATCAGCCCCTAGCAGATGTGATGGGCCGATCGTTATTGAAGATGATGTATTTGGGATTTGTAATTAAAATTAAAGCTATTTGCTATAAAACATGTAGAATTTAATTCCTTTCATTAGATATCTTAGGCTAATTGTTGCATCCAGCAGGGAGCAAATGGCATTGTAATTGCTTGATATCTCATGCTGGTTTGATTAGAAGACGATAGGAATGGGAAAAAAGAGAGATAACTCCGAGAAGGGCTTTATCTTTCTTTCTTTGATTTCTGCTTGGTGCCAAGCATTTCTTAAATAAAATAGAAATTTTCAAACTGACTCTCTGTTCCTGTCTCAGTGAGAAGGATATGGGGTTGTGGAGTGAAAATGTTGTTTTTATGTACCCCTGGAGAGGTGCTGAGACTCTCAGTTGAGGAACGGCACTGTTTTCAAACTGAGCTTAGTAAGCACTCACTGGTCACGTAGGGGAGTTCTCATGAGTTTTCTTTCCGTCTTCTCAAAGACTGAGCCCAAAGAGGCTCCCTTTTCTTCTAAGGTATACAGGTCTGCAATGACTGTGGTGACGTTCAGGAAGGTGACGGATGTGTGAAATACTAGCGAGTCACAGGGGACTGCTGCCACTCCCGGTTTTTGGCACCTAAACTATAGTCCTCATTTTTCTGATGCACACTAGGCAGAAATCTGTTATGGGTGGTGTTTGAGATCAGTAGTGGGGCGTGCACATCTGTGTATGGGAAATCCAATTTCTGTTATAGCTTTGAATATAGTGTGCAGCTTCCCAACAGCTCCCAGGCAACGTCCACACCAGCTTCTGTGCTGAATGTGGCAAACAGTTCAGTGCCAATCCCGGGATTCACACAACCATTTCTTGGTGGAGGAACCAACTTGGTGGGTCCAACCATGCCTTCTCTTTGGACACTTACAGAGATGGGAACAGGGCATAGAGAGAGTGAACAACAGGTACGAAAACAAGCTGAAAAGTCTGGGGAAAAGAAGGTCCAAAAGGAGACAGTTCAAGAGTGGAAAACAAGGCAAATCTAATGTAAAGAACTATCCAAAAGCATTTCCACCTGTGAAATACAGGTTTAGAGAGGGCGTGATACACTTGGGGTAAAGCAGATGGCAAAGCTGTCCTGGGCTCCCTGTTTGTTTGCACAAGCCATGGAGCCACAGCTGGGTGCCCGGTGGGTTATGCTTATGGGCACCCAGGGTGCTGTGGGACAGTGGTGGGTGTAGAGGAAAGAAGGGAGGTGAGCAGACGAGGCTGATGGAGTTTGGCCTTTTCATGGGAATTTGAAGACTGGCCACAGAGGGGAAACCATTCCATGGCAGAGATAAAGGCAGGGAAGTTGCCATTGTCTGTGTCAGAGACTTGCAGGATGTGGGAGACATTACAGTGGCCAAGCGCAAATAGCAGCCGCTACAGTGAGTCTTCTCTCTTCTTTCAGTCTTTAACAGGAGACTTTCTCACATTCCCCCTGTACAATAACTGACACAATGCCATCACCGTGGCTTCGGAGAGTCCAGCTCAGTCGGCCACTGCCATACCACTCCATCCTCATCAGTGTGCGAGTCAAGGCCCATGCAGGAAACCTCAGTCCCCAGCAACCACCCTTCTATTGAGAAGCAGGCTGTGCATGGCCCCAGTCACAGTGCAAGAGGCAGGTCACACCTCAGTCTTTTAAAAATGTTTTTATGGTGCTTCAGACTCTGAGCAGCTCATAATCTTTATTAGCATCCTTTCCCCAGCATTTCCGCAAGATAAAGAAATGCTTCTGCCTCCATTTTTTCAGGTGAGGGATAGAAGATGATTCACAAAGATCCTTCAGGTACCACAGATGTCTTCTGACCCTGTGCTGAAGCTCATGTACCCCTGCAATCATCCAGGTTTCACACCTGCGCAGGTCTCATCAGGTGCTGGGAGTTAATGGAATTCATAGGCAGGGCTGAAATCAGCTCTGCAAAGGCTCTGAAGCACTGTTTTTTAACCAGAAAAAGGGCAGAATCATGGGTCCTGCCTGGAGCACACAGATCCCCAAGGCAGGTGGGCTGGAGCAGTTGTGCAGGGATGCACCCGTGCCTGGCTGCACCCTGCAAGTGTGAGCTGTGGCAGGGTATGTGTGGCCGGCATAGGGCAAAAGCAGGGTCTGCGGATGGTGTTTCTTCTTCCAGTGTGTTTGAAACTGGACTTAGCTGATGGGCTTCAGAAAATTTGTGGGTGTGGAAATTTTCTTTTGTGTCTCGGGATATTAAATATGGTGGCTGCTTCTCCTGCCCTCTTTTTTATTTTACGAAGAGGTTTGCCACTGGTTTTTTCCAGACCTTCCTACATGGTGACAATCTCTTATTGGAGTTTTTTACCACCTATGCTGCCAGCTACAACTGGCTTTTGCTAATACAGATATGCAGACACCTTCTGTGCTTTCTGCTTTTAACTCTTTAAAATAAAATCTTCCCCCCACTTCTACCATTAAATAAGCTCCTTGTGCATGAAGTTTGTCCATGATATGTGTGATGTTTAAGTTCAAAAGCCAAACCTATAGCTAGCTGCTCTGCACCAGGCTATATTAAGCCCATCTAGACTTTTGCTAGTGAGTAGAAGTGGGAAAAGTCTCTGTGGCTGTTGTACTGTCAGCTTTCCTATCCAATTTAGTAAGTTCTGTGGAGCTCCTTGACTAAATTTGCATATAACTTATTCTTCCCTCCCTTTCCTTGTTATATGCGTTAATTATTTTCATGCGGCAGGCCCAGGGCTCACAGATGAAGCGCAGATCTGGGTGAGCCTCTCTGCCTCCGGCAGGCGGTCACCCCAGGGAAGCGCGGACGTGAATAGGTACGGGAGGAGAAAATTGTGTATGATAAATCTGAAGTTAGGCAGACTGAAAGGCGGGACCGGAGCAGTGGGAAACTGCTGGCAGTCTGGGTCTTCTCTAAATCTGCGCATACAAATACAGAGGTTGATGGGAAGTGGCTTTATGAAACCAGCTTCTGCTGCTCGCTTAAGCGTCAATACTCCTTCAGTCCCTTCGGGATTCGGGTTTGGAGCTCATGGACAAGACTTTAAGAGAAATAAAACTGCACCTCTGATTTGAAGTGGCTTTTAGGGGTGCACACGGGGTGTGCCGAGGCATTGCCTGGTTGCAGGTTGTCACTGGAGGGAGCGTTGCAAGGTACCAGGGCATGCATGGCAGATGTCACCGCCGGAGAGAGCGAGTGGGACGAAATCAGCCTCAGGTGGAAGACTGATGTTCCTGTCACCTCTATTGGGGCTGCTGAAGCAATAACACCCCTCTCTCAAAACCCAAGGTTTGCGGTGAAACCTGCAGAAACCGGTTTTGTTTATTTGTTAGATAGAGATACATGAACTGAAAAGCTGATGGCTTCACACCCGTGTCTAACATCAGTACAGTCATCAATCAGGACCCGAGTTTCCCAACTAGTTTTCTGTTTCTTTGGAAGGAGAGGTAGGGTGCTACTGCCAGGCCCTGGGATGGGGCCAGCAGTGACCGCAGGCTCCAGCTCCTCCTGCTGCTCCTTTTGTTGCAAGGAAGTTAAAAATAAATAAATAAATAAATAAATAAAAATCTGCACATGTACTGACAGAATAGCAGATTTCCTCCTCCCACTTGATTGCAAACTCTAGGTTTATCTCCACCTCTCCCTTTGCATTTATTTGCTTTCAGGGACATAGAGGAATTCAGATGAGCACCCTCTTTTTCTCAGTGGGGGAGCCGTGGTTTGACAAGACGAGGAAGGGGACTGCTTACTGCTCTGCCGTGCATTCAAATGAAGATAGTAGCAATCTAGTTCTGCATGATAAGCATAAAAAATAGTCATTTTATGCTAGACTATCTCCTGTTGTGCAAGGTAAAATGGTTTTGTATCTCTGAACGACAGAAACAGAACCACTTAAACACAGTCAGAGGTATATTTTGGTATTTCCCTAAGTAATGACGTTATTGATAATTAGCAGACTATCTTGTGGCCTGTAGTTACTTCTAAATTTTTCAGTGGGGAAACACTTTGTGGGAGCTATTGCATCTTGATTTTGTTATTAATCCATCTGTATAGCTGTGTTCTCCCACCATGGCAAATGTCAGATATGGGAATTGGTAAAGGGGATGGAGGAAATACTATGTCTGGAAGGCACAGATTGTTGGCTAAATAAACCTCCCCCAGGAAAGTGTTTGGAGAAATGGGAGCAGGAGGACAGGAAAGGGACAATCTGATTCCAAACACAAAGAGGGAATTTAGTTTAAATACCTCAGCCAATGAAGCAGAGATTTTTAACATATGACGTGTAAATTATTCTATTTTTTGAGTGCTTTTTTTACTGCATAATTTAAAGGAAGATTTTTGTCGCCCTTTACTACATAATTGAATTTTTATAGTGCTGTTAATAAAAATATACATCAAATGCGACAATTATTATTTTTCAATAGATTTTTATATTATTTCAGTCTGAGAAAGTTACGAGAAAACATTAAGGATAACTCTGAAGATGTATTCTGAAATCATTTCTATGATTTAATACTTCTAAAAATTAGTGAAATACTTGGATGTCTTCTCTACTTCTGTGAAGTAATTCTGGGGTTTCAGAGGGAGTTGATATATTTTAACAGTCATAAAAGAGGGGCCAATCCTGCAGTCACTTTCAGGTAAGAATCCCATTTGTTTCCATGGGAGTTTTGTCAGGGTAAGGGAGACGGCTGCATCAAGATGCAGAAATGTACGTAAAAAATGTCAGTTCTAGTATGTCATTTATTTAAGTGTTGAAAACAGTGTTATCCTTTCATGTCCCATACAGTGAGGCAGTAAATCATTTTAAAAAAGGTTTGGAGATAAAGAAAAATACATTTGACCCTTTGTGCTTGGTCCTGGCCCCTTACTTATGTCACTCCCTTGGTTTCTTGGGGACATGTTACAGAACAAAGCTGCAGAATTTAGTTGTGTACACGAGTGGAACAAATCTCTACAGTTTGCCTTTCCACCTCACGAGATGTAAACTGTCAGAGTTCAGAAAAATATTTCCTTGTCTTTTTTATTAATGGAGGGAAAAAACCCCAACATTAAACATCTGTCATTAGATTTATTTGGGACAGTAGTTTCCAGCTGAAGCATTTCTTAAAAGTATATTTATCCTTTGAAGAAGAAATGGTATTTTTTCCAGAATGGAGAAAATGATGATTTAAATATGTTTTCTGATAATGGGACCACTTTGTTAATGAACAGTCATTTTCTGGCTACCTCCAGAGGAATTAAACTCATGGATTAGATAATACATCTGTGAAAGCTTATCTGATTGCCCAGTAATTGTGACCTCGTTGTGGGTTGTGCAATTAAGCATTAAGCTACTATTTGGCACCATGGTTAATTGTGTTTTACTTTTCTGATACGCTTGTTGACAATACGGAACAAAATTACTGATAACAGCAGAGGGGTGGGAGGAACAGCGCTATCTAAGCACCATCCCCATGCAGCACTGCAGGTGTTCCTCTCCAGCAGGGAGAAGATAATTAAATAGGCAAAGAGCTAATGACAGTGGGGAGACCGTCACATCCAGTGTGAAGGCTTTTAGGCCAGGCACCAAAGACCTTTTGCTTTCAAACCAATGTGTTATGCTGAAAGAGGCAGATGGGTTCAACATGCAAGGAAGTAGTTTTGCAGGGCAAATTTGCGGACATGTCTTTTGGATATTTTCCTGCACCAAATCACAGCTCCCTAAATATAAATGGTTGTTTGGGAACGTGCAAAGCAGCAGCATTTTAGAAATGTTTTTGGGGAAGTTGTGCCCAAAATATAGATGTTAGTCAAGTTGAAGGTGGGTTTTGGAGGCATAGTGAGAGCGATGAGATCAAGAGGGGCAAAAAAGCAGTATTTACAGGCAAAGGTAAATGACTCAACACTGGGAAGGGATCTCAACACTTCTGACCCTCCAACCAATGTGCCAAAATCTTCAGGTGACCAAGAGCCAGGAGGTGCTTACCTGATACCTTGGAGAGAGCGGGGACTTTGGGAATGGTTCGTGGGCAGGTACATATGTGGTCACAACGCTAATTGCAAAGCAGGGATTCGCATGTAGCTCTCCTGTAGGACAACTCATTGTAGACACCTTTGTCAACATGGTGGATTTTCTTATCCTCCCCACTAAGGACTTGTGCTGTGCATTGCTCCCTGCACCAACAGTGCCCTCCTGCTTGATGCATGACACAACTGAGCCTAAAAGCCAGCTCGGAGATGCTGAAGAGCCGCCCGTCCCCATGTGCTAGTGCACAAGAACCAGAACGTGAAACAGGATGGAAAGAAGAAATAAATTTGTCAGTTCTTTCATGCTGAGAGAACCAAGAAGTATAAGCATCCACTGTGGCTGATTTCAATAATGCAAAATGAGGAAGTATTAAAGGCTTTTTTATTGTGGTGTAGTCATCCCTTCTCAATGAAACATGCTGCTTCTTGGACCTCCTCCTCCTTGGACTCTGCCATCTTTTGAGTAGTACATCAACAGTACACCCTTTTCCGTCATGATGTATTGTGCTCGTATATCTTCAGAGTGAGCTTTCTTTCTAATGATCTATTAGTGAAATGCATCATTTGAGTGAGGATGATGATGATGATATACTACTCCATGGATGATGCCATCCAAAGGAAAGAAAAGGTCAGACAACAAATTCAATAGAGTTATTGGATAAAAGTCAGGCAACACATCATCTCCGAGGCCACTTTCCTAATGCCATGGAGGATTGCTGATATAAGCAATGCATTCTGGGGACCATTTCTTTTACGACTGTGCCTGAACTGACCCCTGAACGTCAAGGGAAAGCAGTACTTTGGATCATCTGAATTGAGAGACAATCAAAATATTTTTGTGTTTGAGACTATGCGTATGACAGGTTCAGCATCGAATTCCCAGGCAGCATATTTCTTATGGCCATGCTTCTGTCTCCTAGGTGCACATTCACAAACGTCGCATGCATGTCTCTCTGCCTAGGCTAGTTCTAAATTACGTGCATCTTTGTAGAACCTGATCACTTGGTTCACTGTAATCATATAAGCTAGGAGCAAATAAGCTTTTTGGCGAGTTGAAGTTACCAGTGTAGGATTATAGAATAGCACCTACAAAATTCGTACTTTATTGCAATCATTTCCTTCATCAAGTCGGAAAATATATTTTAAGATCATTCCCTCTGCCTCTTTTCCACAACATTCAAAAACCCTGTTACGCTCAGGCTGAGCAAAAAATATTCAGTGTATATTAGAGGGAATTTTTTTAAAAAGGTATGGATTTTTTTCTTCTCTCATGTGTCTTGTTTGCTTTCTTAGAATCCTAGAACTTTGTTGTGAAAAGGCACTGAAACACACATAAATAATGTGCAGAGTTGTATCCCAAAATGGGTTAATTGTTTAATGCCTACTGAAATGTAAATGAAGCTTATGAGAGTGCTAAGAGATTCATCTATCCATCCAAGGTCAATATATCGAGTAAGGTGCAATTTGCTATGGGGGAGGGGTCTTCCAATTAATATTCTTGATTTTCAGAAAAAGGCTTCAGGCTGGCCTTTCCTTTCAAGCCCCCCATATTTGCATTTTCTGATAATGATGAGCAGTTTTGTAGTGCTGAGATGTGACATCTGACTGCTTGATTTTGCCATTTCACACGTGAGAATGACATGCCGTGCAGCTTCTCAAACAGTGGGAATATGACCTGGCACTGGCCTTGAAAAATTGGAAAGGATGTTTTTAAAGCCAAGGCCAGTACTGAGCTGTATGGACATTTCAAGATGCTGGTGGTGAGTTGGTGCCAGTGACCAACCCCCCAACATCCCCTTTTCTGCAGAGCGTGGGGTGTGCTAGCACTTGTACCATCGTAAGGGGGGTCAGACATCTCCCAGCTGGTATCTATGTATGGTCTATGAAGTACTGTGGAATAAATTCAAAACACAATGCATACGCTTAATGTGTTCCACCAGGATTTTTCTGCTTTTTTTCCCTGTATCATTGACACAAGAGACTGATTATTGCTAGGGAAGTTGCACAGTGTTTTTCCTGGAAATCTTACCACGCCTGAGTGTCCGCCTCTAGTGAGATCCCTTTTTGTAATGGAGTGAGGAGTTGCTTTTCAGGAGAGGGCAGAGGGAGATTCATCCTGCCTTAAGCTGGCTTCCTGAAAAATGCAACCCATTCATAGCTGGGAGAGACTGTTTTGTGGCCCCCAATGCTTGTCTTCTAGTCAGAGGTTGTGCACAGAGCACTGAATGGGAATTATCAGAGATTTATTACACGAGTAGGAGTATAAAACAGCAAAATCACAGAAATTTACCATGTACAGAATAATTCCTGCAGGAAAAGCTTAGAAAGTCTTTTGGCACTTCTGCCCAATTCCATAATCTTCATGTCACTTTCTTTTGTTACAAGAAACCTGTGTTCAGGAATGCTGCTGCTTCTTAATTTAAAGCTGTTTCAATGAACTTAAATTGCTTCAGTATTATTAAACCTTCTCAGCAAACATGATTTTTCCGTGTTGAGTTAGGGTTTCTAACAAGATAGAAAAAAGAGAATTGGTTGAAACTAAGGTTTACTTGTTTTTAAAAGCATGAGCAAATTTCTCGCAATGGTGTGCCAAATGCAGCTTGTAAATTATACAATGCCATTTCATGACAACATATTCAGCTATTCCAGGCTTCATTTGGGTTAAAATAAAACTGAGAACCAGTTTATCATGTACAAGTGTGTGTCCATGAATCACAGAGTTAGTCTTGGGCAGGATGGACCTACATGACTCCAACAGCTAAAGCTATTGTAAATGCAACTGCAAAATAAGTGCTGTAAATCCATGTATGCATGTGTATTTAGACAAAAGATCCTATACTATACACAGACAAGCAAACTCTGTGGTTATCTACCTGAGATGTGCATATATTATCTATCCTATCTCTGTTTCACTACCTGTTTTTTAGAACAGCTACCATACAGCTGATAATTTAAAAGATGCAAACACATATCCCTATACTACACAGTCATAAAAGTTTCCTAGGAGCAAAACAAAAGGGTCATAATTATCAGGGAAATCTTCCAGTATAAAGAATTGATAACACCTCAGTATGAAATATTTGTAAATATATTTTTGCTTCTCAGCATTGTAAGTGAACATCAGGCTAACCTGGACAAAATCCAGTTGCCTGTTATTCTGTTCATTGCTTCCAAATAACACCAAATCGAGCTTAGTAATCAATGACAGATCTTCTCCTACCAAGCCTGGCTTTTTCATGTTGGTTCCTCCCTTTACCTTCCCTGTCATGTCTCCAAGCCATTCCTCTGAATCCCTGCCTAGCCTGGACTCAGTTTAACTGTGCCCTCACGGTGTAGCAATTCACGCTACAGTGCCAGTGTCTCCCCATCCCAGACTCCATGAGCTGCAAAATTAGCTCAATTGCACCTGCAGCCCGATTTCACAGTGTGCCAAACTTTCTCTTTAAATATAAATAAATAAATAAATAAATAAATAAAAGAAATGTCATCTTGTTGCTAATGGTATTTTGCATCATTTTGCAGCTGTGTTGGTTTTGAAGCGAGCAGTCGGTGATTTTCGAGTTAGCTAGGTGAAGTGGAAAAATAATGATGGATTCGGTAGTCTTTTGTCACTTTTGAGCCTGAATTTTCCTTACGTTTGTGTGAGCGTTGGCTGTGTACTCTCTACCAGTGGTGAAAAATAGATTCCAGTGCAGGTCCTGCTGGAAGAAAAAATCTGGGCCATTTAGTTGCTCATCATTTCTCCTCTGTCCCCCATTATAATGACTGTTGATAAATAACTTTGGGAAAAACATCTTGTGATCTTTTATCACTCAAATGTGCAACAACGAAAATTAAAATGGAGGAGAAACCAATAAAAATGCCTAATACCTCATAAACATTCTTTACCCGAAACAATGAATAGCAGGAAACAGAAGCAGCTCTAAATGGGAAGATTTGGAGGTTTAAGACCAATCTTGATTAGGCTTTTTCACCCCAATTCGTTGTGTGGCTTATAACATCTCTTTCCGGACAGAATAATATAGGTCAATAGCTGACAAAAGCCTTTAAGAACTGGAATAATTAGCGGTCTGAGCAAGAGCTATTAGCCGACTCACCAATTCATGCTCTTTCAGAGATGAGCTTGTCTTTGGCCAAGGAGCATAAATCTAAAACTCCAAACTCCACTGTTTGCATGAAATAAATCAATACCCAGCCCTACCAAGGGCAGAAGGAAAGAGGGCCTGATGATTACGAGCTCTTTTTTTTTATCTTTCTTTCTTTCTTCAGGAAATGATGTTTATGATACTGTGCGTGCCTGGTGGACATTTGACACTGTTACCCAGTGTCAGCCAGATCTAGCCAGTGTGCAGGGTCTTAAAGACATTTGGGTCCAACAAGTTTTGTGAAAACAAGAAGTGAAGTTTGGAAGCAAGAGCGATGATGCCAGGTGCTGCCTGCTTGTACTTCTCCAAAGCTCTTGGGGCATGCCTTCTGATGTGCCCATCCATGGGCAGTTGCTCACAGCCCTTTTTTGACTCTTGAACTCAATCTGTACCTCAGCCTAAGTTATTATTTCCTGCAATACTGGGTAATACTGGGCAAGAGAACTCGACTTCTCGGGGCACCAAGATCCCTTTTTGTAATCCATGGAGAAAACTCCCGTTTCCTGGCCTCTCTCACCCATTTTGGGTCTAAGCTCTTTGGGAAGAAAATAATGTTTTTTCAACTACAGTATTAGGGCCAAGGGATTCTGTTGTAATTGAAGTGCCTGGGTGCCACTGAAATATGGATGACGTGTTCACATACCTCAGAAACGATCCTGTCTCCTCAGGCCCTTATCTCAACGCTTTCCCAAAGCAGAAATGCAACTCACCACCACTTCACCTGAACTCAGGTAACTGCAGAGCAGTTTGGCAAAAATGCAAAATTAAATAGGTTACCATAACTCCTCTTTCACTGTCCCAGCTTTCCCAGTATTTTTGCTTTCCTTTGAACTGCAAGATCCTTCTTGCAAGCAGTGACTTCACATAAACTCTTTCTACCTGATGGCCATCAAACCATAAGCTGTTGGAGAGAGGAAAATATATACAGAGGACAAAGGAAAATATTTAAGGCAGTGTAATTGCCTTTTTAGGGCCATTTAAAGTCAGCAGCCAGCAAAGGAAAGGTGTGGGAGGGGTGGTAAACTACAGTTTTTTGTGGTTAATAATAATCACACACAGTTTCCTTCTGCAAACTTCCTCCTGCAGCTCCTCTCATTTAATGGGAAATCAGGCAAAAAGCTTTTGATGTTGCCTTTATCTGCACATGGTAGGTTTCCCCTCTGCCACACTGTTGTATTGAAGGGAGCTGTTGCTCTGACCGGGCTGGCTGGTGGGAAAGGCAACGGGAAGAGACCACCGAGGGCTCAGATCCACACTAAGAGCACTTAGCTTGCCCCACGTACTGGGGTGGGGGGAGGGAAGGCACTCACAATTAGCAATGATCATTATCATCAGGCAAGTGATTCTTAAATATTCCATAAAGCAGGGCATTGGACTGCACAAGAAACAGCAAATATTGTAGCAGATTTATTAGTGGAGCATGAAACATTTATATTTTTCAGATGACAGGGCAGATGATGACTGTGTTATGCTAGCAGGCAGGATGAACCTCATTCGAAAAGTGCCTCGTAGGTGATGGCTAGATATGACAGCAAGATGAATTAAGGTTTTTGAGCATCAAGATGGTGTGATAGACCCTGGGAATTGAAAACTAAACACCAGTGGTATCCTTCAGAAAGCAGCTGAGCTTTCTTTGTGTAAGTCAAGGCACAGCCTTGATAATTGTAGTGCCCTGGTGACATTGGCAGGGATTGAATTTTCCTGTCATCTTTTAGAAGGGCGGTTTACCAGAATAAATGTTTAGTGTTTCGAATTAGAGTTATAGTTAGCAAGAGATTGAGGGAAACTGGTGCTCCCCAGAGATCTGGACTTTGGCAAAAAAACTTAGTTGAAGGGCCGGTGACAGCTTCCTTTTCTACTGTTTATTAAATGCATTACTCCTCAAATCTATAAAAGAGCTGTCTTTGTACAAACAGCTGATTGAGGAGGGCAGCTGAGTAAGGTCCAACTCAGAGTCACAACCCAGGTAGGGCTAATGGAATAAGTAGTTGGACAATATTTAACTTAAACAGTCAAGCTCTTTGGATGTACTGGTGTTTAATTGCACCCATGTCAGTTCTTGAAGGGAAAGGAAAAGGCCATGGAGTAGAATCAAATAAGACTTTCCCTCAGCCATCAGCAGCCCAGAGGGAGAGACTGGCATCTTTATCTTTTCTGCATATTTTATCCTCTTCTAGATTTTGCCATTTTAACTTTTTTTTTAATATATAAGTGTATTTCCAGATGACAGATCTTCCCACCATTCACTCTGTTACCATGTTTAAATACATTTTCTTGAAGCAGCCCAGTATGTGAATGAGTTTCACACCTCCTTTAAAATGTATATGCAGGTGGATCAAAACTGTGCTTGAGATAGCAGTTTTGTTGAGATGACCATAAGTCAGATGGTCTGACTTATATCCTGGGAATATGTCCCCTGTGAAACTTCACTGTGTACAACAAGGTCAGCTACCTTTCACACTCAAAATACTTTGAACTCATCCGCGTCCTGACAAATTGTAATGGTCTCCTTCAAACACAGAAGGGAGGAGGTTGTGCACCAAGGTGTGCTTTGTCTTTTCTTTCTCAAGAATGAAACGAGTTTTGTCCTTTTTTTCTTTGGTGAAATCTGCAAAAGCCAAAAAGCCCCAAAGCCAAAATCTGATCTATTCCCTGGTTTTGGGGGTGTTTAACATTGTGCATAGTTATTTTAGTCAGTACTGGCCTAATTCACACCAGCGTCTGTGTTTGCTTCCATTTCATTGGAGAATGAATTATTGTTACATACCATAGTTAGTCATCTCAAATTTGTCTGGTCCCACTGAGACACTCATTTATCTGCCCTCTTAAAAGCCACATTCATTCATGTCCAGCACTAAGGGGTTTGCATCTTCATATTACCAACGAGCTTCATGTTGAATATTTTTGTTGCTGGAGGACTTGAGGAGATTGTGGGAGATCTGCAGGACCTGAGCAAACTGCCTATCCTTTATCAACACTGCACAATGGCTGTGTTGGCTGCAAGCACACTGGGAGTCCTTAAGGTTTACCTATTTCTGTTTTCAGGCTGGTTTGCTCCAGCTACAAGCACTGCTGGAGTAGTGGGAGAAAAAAATATAGGTAAATGGTAAGAAAAAACTGCGTTCCAAATTAAGCATAGGACTAAGGCTTGGTCTCAATAAGCCCATGATGAGAAAAAAAATCACTTTTTCTGCTATTCCATACTTCAGATTTTTTTTAAACTGTGACCTGAAGTAATTGGATCACCACTCAGAGGTCAGACAGACAAGGCTGTCGCTTGGCACAGAGCTTCCTCCTGCCATGACTGCTACCCTGGAAGAGCAGCAGCTCTTTTGGCACGCTGCAGGGACCTCTGCCTGAAGCTATCCTTGCTTGCTTGCCCCATCTGTCTGGGCAGGCCACTGCAAGGAGACCTGACCAGAACTGAAGTTTTCCTGAGGAGAAATTGGGCTTCCACTTTTGCAACTGCAAACAGGCAATACTTCCCCTTCTTTAAGCAAACCTGGAATTTCTGACACAGAAGAACGATATTTCTTGTGTTTTATTATAAGCCTATTACGGCATCTGTGGCCCCATCCTGTTGTTTTGAGCCAAAGTGGCCTCTGCCTCCCCTCTGCTGTGGATTGAAGGCATGAGGTTCCCATGCTCTCACGCTTGTCCAATGTTTCTTAGTCAAGCTGAAGTTTGTAGGGAGAATTTCTTTTAAAATTAGAACAGCTGATGGAGTTGGAAGAAAAGCAATGAACTTCAATGTTCTTCGCTTCTCTCTGGAGTGTCTGGCATTGTGAGTAATGCTTACGGATTCATTTTACGTGGCTTAATTCATGCTCCTGGACAATGGATATAATACCTAATTTTAGTGATTTTATCACTATGATGCAAAATAATTTTATGTGCTTTTGAACTATATTTAAACAGTTGGATGAAAGAGCACTTACGGCTAAAACAGATTTGTTACATCACTTGAATCTGCTAGTGCAGGATGTTCAGTGCAAGCTGAATTGCCTTTTGTGCCTGGCACAATGCATTCCCTTTTTGTTCGCTCATACCGTGAAGTCCAGGACTAGAAGTTACATGTTTGGCAACAAGTAGGTCTCACAGGAGTCTGGATGTCAGAGTAGAATGGGCTTTCATTGCGTAATGAAGAGAAAAAAGGGAATGAAACCCTAAAAAAGAATTTTACCAAATTCTTCCCAAGGACATTGTGTTATTAGAGTAGGTAGTGAGTTAAAACAACATCCAAAATCCCAACAAGCCAAGAAACATCGTAAAACTGCAAGGAGCAGGAAAAATGGCACACAGCACACAAACAATGTAAATTAAGACAAAGAAAATGACTGTAAATGCCAGCAGTCCCTAAAACATTAGGGACTAATTTCTAACAAACCATTAGCTGCATGGGGAATTGTCAAACATTATTAAATATAATTTGCTACATCTGTTTTATTATAGAATTCATTTGGCACATATGCTATTTATGTTGTACACTGTTTGGTTGTTGTTTTTTTCTTTATATACTGTTTTCTTCTTTAAACATTACCTGACACCCAAGCGTAGTAGAGCAAGTGGATTAGGATTTATTTTACTCCTGACGTAGGAACTCAATTTGTATGTTTGCAAACACACTTACACGTGAACCAGTTTCCCTCCTGCCTTCGCCCTCCTCCCACAAGCAGCTGCACACGAATGTTTCTGCAGCACAATCAGCCGCCAGCCCCCAGCAAGTGCTCTTTCTGCTGCCTATGAATGCATGTATGGAGGACATGGCTTGCAGCCTCTGCAGGGATACTGTTACCATCAATATCATTGTGCCATTAATATTTCAAGGGAACCATGCTCTGAATTGCGTTGAGTTTTTTTAAGCTAATATTCAAGGAGTAGGTGGTAGCCTGTAAGCACTGATATCAAGCGCATCAGCCAGCCAATGCTGTAATCTTGATCAAAAATAATAATGTCATCCATAACACTGTAAAGATTTATTAGTTGTGACAGATCTATACATTAACAAATCACTACGTGGCCCTGAATGCCAAGTAAACAGAGCCAGTCTCATAAGGAATGCTAAGACCTTTGAGAACCCTATTAAGGAGTGTTTCACATAGGAAAAAATTGCTCAAAAATAGTACAAATTCGTGTGTTTGTGTGTGTGTTTGTGTGTGGGCATGGGTGATGGACGGCTGTCTGTCCACTCTTACTCTTCTACAGTCAGGATGGGGGATGACTAGCAAACCAGAATGGAATGGGCCCAATAAGTATTTTCTGGTGCAGTTCTGGTTTGGGTTCTGTTGTAGCTTGAATTTGTTCTCATTTGGTTCCACTTTCCCTTCTACAAAACTGCAGGATAACTCACATTGAGTTGTTTTGAGAAGATACCAGAGTTAGGATGACTTTTAAGCTTCATTTGACTCCTTCACAACAATGGTTTAAAATGTCCGTTCCTGTGATGGCAGTAAGGTGATCTTCTTTTCTGACACTCATTCTGGCAACTTTGGTTTGATGTACAACACATAAAGTCAGGAGATTCCTTGTGATGTTAAGGTTTTAAAAAAGCAATTAAAATAATGGAAAATGCAGACATACATTATCCATTCACGCTTAGCTCTTTCTCTGTGGTGTTTCCATCTCAGGTGTTCTGGTGATGGAAATGTCCTCAAGAAAGAAAAGACAAAAGTATCTGGCCTCTGAGGAGTCCTGTCCCTGAGAGGAATACTGCTAAGTCCAGTCACTTAAAATTCATGAGACAGTCTATAAATATCAGAAGATTAAAGTAATAATAACCTGGAGGGTTTGGTGTTTGGTTTTTTTTTCAGTCTGCTTCCAGGTTGTCTGTCTTCATAGTTCATATTATCAGCATTTTCTTCAAAATAGAAACATTCTAAAACATCCATAAACATTCATAACGTAATATCTAGAAACATTCTCTCCAGAGTTGGTGTCCTAGTGCAGACAGAGCTTTGGTGTCTAGGGACTTTCTGCTCCTGTTCCCATGAAAGAGGAGCTGATACTGTTGTTATACCATAGCCTGTACCAGAGAGGAAATTAAGATTTTCTAGTCTCGAACACTCTTTTCCTTCTCTCTCTAACGCTATCTCCTTCTAATTCTTGTCTCAGGGATAAGCATATAACTCAGTGCTCCAAGACTGGTTTCAGCCGTTTAGTTACCCACTGCCAGAAACTCGAGGGTGCCCGTGACCCAGAGGATTTTGGAAACTTGGCCTCTCCTCTCTTTTGTTGCCCTAAGCAATCATGTTGCCTGGAATGGGAGACTGCGATCTTGAGGCAGAGCATGCAAGGATGTGAAGGATACATGCATCCGAGATTTTCTCTTTCCTTTGCTCTCAGGGGCTGCAGAAATAACCCACGCTGCCTGTTGCTCAGCCTGCTTCTCTGTTCCTCACATCTGGACACTGTACCGCAGATCTCTCCCCACTACATTTAATGCAATGTTTTCTCTTCATCCACACCCCTCATGCACAGGCCCTTCAGCTCTTCCCTCCTGTAGGATTACTTTTCTCCGCTCCTCAGCAGCGTTGTCACATTACAGTTCATCTGAATGCCAGTGCCAAGATGATTTTCTTATTCTGCTGTTTTACCCTCTCCTTCTCTGTCTTCACTTTCGAGGTTTTTCACAAGCTATCCATACACTAGTGTCCTTTTTTGCTGATAACTGACTCCTCGATGACCCCAAGACACTGGACTGTATCGCCCACTTGCCAAAGTTTCAATCAAGCTTCATACTTTCTTGCTTAAACTTGGGATATGCTCACTGTGAACGTCCATGAACTTTTATCCCTTTCCCATACCCTCCTTAGATCTGTGTCTGGCTGAGAGCCATTGTAATCCTAACAGTGTATGACCATGCTGGAGGAATAACAACTTTTGCATTTTTAGTCGCTAAGCCAGTGGCAGGACATGAAAGTCTCAAATTAATAACTACCAGTGGCTGAACAATTGATTTTGTGTGGTCTTTAGGGAGGACCAGCCTTTTCCAGGCAGCTGTGCAAAGGTTGGGAAAGCAAAAAACCTGAGGATTTTCAGTCAATCTAATTTATCAAAGATTCAAAGGAAAAATTGGTTTTGAGTGATTTCCTACTTGGGAGAGAAGAAAAAACAAGTCCTGTTTTGACTTTTAAAGTATTGTAAAAAGTTTTAATGAAAGTAAAATGCTTAGATATGAGTGACACATACCAAGAGACTCTCTACATTTTTTGAATATTAGTTCAACAAGATTTCAAGATTTTTGAGACTTTGTTTTGATCCTGAGCTGGGGCAGAAGGAGAAGCATGTAATCCTCCGAGCTCCGCAGACTGGGGGAACTACTTCTTGCCTGGAAGAAATCTTCATTGTCAAGGTAACTGTGGAAAAAACAAGCAGCACCAACATTCACTCTTATGATGGTGTTTTCACCCAGGTTGACCAGGACCCCTCTGCATGGTTGGCTTAAAAGATAAGGCAGGATCAGCTCTACAGGCTTTTAATTCATATTTTCCGCTGGAACATGTAATTTGCACAGCTGTTACATGTAATATGTTAGGAAAATATTTTTTAGAGTGCTGTACCTCGTAAGTATAAGGCCCCTGATATTTTTGGAGGAGCATCATAAGCTGTGAAGTGCACCCCTAAGGCAAAACCCGAGGTATTAAAATACCCTTTTTATGTATGGGGAAGTGAGACTGGAGTGGTGCAGTGATATGTGTAGGGGCATTTGACTACTCAGTGATGGAGCTGAGGACTGAACCTGGGCTTGTGCTAACAATCTAAGTACAGGGCTGCCTTTTCTACCCGTCTCACTCACAGACAGCCTCTTCATGCGGTTTGGACATCACAATAAATGTCACATGTAACAATTAATTGATAACTGATAAATTTTCTACTTGGGGCGGGATAATGTGAGAATACAGAGGAGGGTTGAATATCTTCATCAGCTTTATTAACTGTGTACTAAAAGATAAAGTGTATTAAAAGAGCAGGTAAATTGCTTTTGCAGGTACTTCTGATTTAGAGAAGGGGCTTTTTCCGGAGGATTTAACATCCAAGACACTTGGGTTTTATGAGCAATTGTCTCAAATCATGAAATGGGACCAAAGCAGCAACTTGTTCCCAATACTGCAGCCATGCAGAGACCTTGTGGCAAATGATAACGCTAAGGAAATGTGAGCTGCTTTGACAGAAAATGCCTATGAGGATGTTAGCAAGAAAGCAGATCCAGGCTCTTCACAGCAGTGTGTGATGGGAGGGCAACAGACAATGGGCATAAGCTGATACAGGACAAGTTCAGATGGGATATCAGGAGAACATTGTGGGGACAGTGAAACACAGGAACAAGTTACCCGTAGAGGCTGTGCTGTCCCCAACCTTGGAGATTTTCAAGACATGACTAGATAAAGCACTGAGCAATCTGGTCTCATCTCAGAGCTGACCCTGCTGTGAGCAGCAGCTGCCTGAACTGTCCTATGACCCTGTGGAAATGGGTCTCATTTCACCCCAGTGGCCAGCCTGGGACCCAGAAGGGTGTTGTTCCCAGTAGGCGAGTGAGGGCGTACCAGGAATTATTGAGCAACTTTACGATGGAGGTGGGATGCAAGTGAGGAAAACGGCTTTTTCTTACCACCTTCTCAATACTACTGGCTCATCTTTGTTTTCCCTCCCAACCAACTTCAGGCCAAAGGAAGCCTTTGTACTTCTCTTTCCCCCCTGAACTCTCTGTAAGGCCAAGAGAGAGGGACATGAGGTCTCTTCTGAATTAGAAGAGGGTTCTCAAATGTGGTGGCATATAATCATATATGTCCTTCTATGACAGGCTTTTGCATATTGCTTCCGAGCACTGCTCACTCTGCTAGCTGGGCAAGATTAAATACCGTACCAATATCCCCCACCTGGCAGCATCTATGACCAGAGCATCAAATCAGTCAGTGACATACCACCGGTGGAAAAGTCATCAATCTGTCTCCATAGTGACACATCTCCTGCCGAGAGTCTTCTGGGCAAGGCACAGGCAAGAAGAAAAGTTACAAAAGGTGTTTTTCTTATGCTGCAGATTCTGTTTGTGTTTGCTTTTTATGCTTTTTTGTGTTGGTTTGTGTTGTTTGTTTTTTTTTTTTTTTCAAATCGGTCTAGCTGCCACATATGCTTAGGCTATTTTTTTCCTCTTTTATGCACTAGCTTCTCTCTTGTAAGATATATCCATGATGATGGGTTAGGACAAATTTGTAAAGCCTGGATCCAAGGTAGCAATAATGGTACCTACACATTTCTATAGTGGGGTCACTTAATGAACACACACCACCCCCACCCCCCCCAGCTCCAAACTCCCAGGCCATCTATGTGTGTCCAGGGTTGAAATCCAAACCTGATTTCTCCACTCTGAAGTCATCTCTAATAATTAACAAGCCTTTGCTGGATTCATAAACATGCCAGTGCAAGAATCTCATGCTCATCTTACTTATTTTCGGTCCTGTCCATATTAGCACATAACTTAAAAAAAAAAATCTAGTGTTACTTATTGTAGTATTTGGGAGTTCTGAAAAATTGCCTGCCACTAGAGGTTATTCAAATTCTGGTCTTGATGTATTAGCCTAGACAGTTTTAAAGCCATATCTACAGCAAGTAGTTAGCCATACTGCTGAACAGACATTTTTTTAAATGAACTACAAAGAATAGCCTATTGTGGTTAGCTTATTTTATTTACAGCATTTCACGTGGTGTGAACATTAAAAATTTACAGAGTAATATTGATTTGCAGCTCCATCAAACCATTTCTACCCAAACTACGGAATCAAACTGTTTGAGGAAAGGTGCCTTATTCCAATGATTATTTGTGCTGCAAACTCTCTCTGCGAGGCAGCCATAAATTCACCTCCTGGCAGAGAGTTAAAGAGGAGGTTCAGAAGCTAAATAATTGCCAGGAAGCATCAGGAAAGGAGTCTGGCTAGTGCGTGTGATGCATGAGAGCTGGAGAAGACTGGTGTGTCAGATAAGGGTTTAATAAATGCGTTTTGGGGGCCTGGGAGGCGGTGGGTCCCGCAGCCGGCTGGGACGCAGGGTGGCACTGTTGTCAGCCACTTGGCTGGCTGCGAAGCATCGCCCTTTTCAGCCGGTAAGAAAGACTTTTTTTGTCATTTCTGTCACTCCCCAGATTAAAAAAGCTAACAAATTTGCATAGACCAGAAACCCAAATGATACCGGGTAATGGCACACGGCTTTGCAGTGACACTTCTGCCTGGCAAGTGAGTTGCAAAAGGAAAAAAGGTGGTGGTGGTGGGGGGAACCAAACCTCTAAAAATTCAGAAAGCCACAGAAGTCCCAGTAACCTTTTAAAAAAAAACCAGCAACCCACAAATGCAAAAAGTGTGTGCTGGAAATAAAGATGCCCTTCTCAACCCCATTAATGGGAACTTAATTAGGCGTAAAGTTTATGAAAGACATTGGAAACGTGATCTTTTTCCCACTAGGAGAAAACTGGGCTAGCTTCAAGTCTGTGGGAGAGCTGGGTGAGATTCATATGTAAAAAGATACATCTCCATCAGGAAAGATATATTTGAAACATCTGGTAAAGTTCTTTGGCCTGCGATGTATACGTCTTGAAAAATATATATAGAGTCCTTTTGGTCCCCTCTGTAATACACACGTGGAATTAAACTGTATTTCATGCAGATGTTATAAACTAGATCATTCAGCTTTCAGTTTCTCTGCTCACAAGTTCTGCTCACGCTTTGGAACTAAACTGCCAGAATTTCAAAAGAAAATGCAGTGGTGGGATGACCAGGCTTCACTTGTCCAGACAAAGGAGATGGTATTTTGGAAGCACTAATCAAATTCAGCCGCTGTTAGCCCTTTTATTTACACTGCTATAGCCCAAACAAATCTAAAGTAAAAGTTTAAGATTTGCACCAGTGCACGTTACATCAGGATCAAATTAATCTTACCTCATTTAACTCACTGCTCATATTAACTCACCAGCATAATAGGGGCCAGAGTCACAGTTAATTCATTTGAAAGCATCCAGAGGGAAGGGGGAGAAATAAAGATGGGATTTGGTATCTCAGTCTAACACTTCTGAAAATAGCACACCAAAAGAAGATCTGGAATGAGCAGACAAAACTTCACTTGAAGTTTGTGGGTCAAATTCAGCAAAGACCTGGATGATGGTGCATGTTACGCAGCAGCTGTGAGAAGGTGAAAAGAGATTTCTGAGTAATTTGCAGTAATACGAATGCAGAGATTTCTCACTGGAAGGGCAAGTAACAACAAGAATGGACAAAGGCAGTATCTGATCTGCACAGCACCACCTCCCACTTGGCACGGGTTGGCTCTGGGAGTCTGCCGTTGCTCCGCAGGGCAAACATCATGGAGGGGGTAGGTGCTGGGGTCTGTAAAAAAAGCAACAGGCAGGAGACAAAGTTAGGGCTGCTTTACTGTAGTCTGGTATCGGTCTGTTTAGAGGCCTTTGTCCAGTTTCTAAATTACTCGATGTGTTACTCAGCAGCTTATGGCCAGATCTGAAGACACTTATGTTTTCCACGTAAATGTAGGTGATTGAGTCCATCAGTATAATCCATCACCTTCCCCAGCCTAATCTTTTAAGTCTCTGATAATTTTTTTTTTCATTGGTGAAGTAACTTCAGCACCTGCAGTTTTGCTCTAGGGGATATATAAGGAAGGAAAATTGTCCCTGTGAACACAGAATTGCTTTGGTCCATAAAATGCGGCATCCCAGGAAGGCTTTATTATTTGTAATGGTCTTATAAATGATAGTGAGATAAAAGCAACAGGAGATTTGAAACAACATGAGTGTTTTAAGGAGAGATCTGAGTGACAGGAGATAGTGAAAATACCTTCCTTCCCTCTGCTGGCATTTCAGTGAGTCCAGTGAATCAAAAAGGTTTTGCATTGGTGGAGAAGAAGGAAAGGAAAGGAAAGGAAAGGAAAGGAAAGGAAAGGAAAGGAAAGGAAAGGAAAGGAAAGGAAAGGAAAGGAAAGGAAAGGAAAGGAAAGGAAAGGAAAGGAAAGGAAAGGAAAGGAAAGGAAAGGAAAGGAAAGGAAAGGAAAGGAAAGGAAAGGAAAGGAAAGGAAAGGAAAGGAAAGGAAAGGAAAGGAATAATCTAGTTATATCGCTGTCAAAATTAATGGCAAAGATCCTGTTCATGTTTATTAGGCAGAATCAGCCCTCCTAAGGAGACTATGCTATGGACCTGGGTCTTGCCTGGAATCCCACTCCAAAGGGGTAAAGTGGGGATGCTTAATTGAAACGCAGGTCATGTCACTGGGAAGATTATGCAGGAGGGAGCTGCATCTCTTCCTGATTCCGATTCTGTATCTTTTACAAAGATCTGTCTTAATGGTACGGTCCTGTGCTACCTTGTCTTATAAACAACTAAAAGAGGGAGGGGGAGGAAGGCAATTCATTCTACAGAAGTAGGTCCACTGGAGAGGTATTTAGGTTTTACAAATAGGTCTATAAATAATACATTTCTATTTCTGCTGGTTTTATTGCTATTGATATGCAATATAGTCCTCTGGGCTTAAATCTGCAGATATTTTTATTACTTGAGGTCATTGCCATGTTGCATTGTACGAATAGCACACTGCATTCACCTCAGCATATGTTTATTTTTGCATGCCTCAGTGGCTGTCTTGAAAAGGCGATGCATCGGGTGTTATCCATCTCTTCTACCTGTCCTTAGATTTTGCTAAGTGCATACTTTTATGGATCAGTTGAAAAGCCCCAATCACTCTGTAATTTAAGATTTTATGCCTGAATGCTGGATGTCATCCTAATAAGTGCGGTAGTGTATGCCTGCGTGTGAGGTGGTATAAAAGAAAATAATGCCTTGTTTCTCTGATGGGCTTCTGCGACTATTTCATGATACTGCCTGCACCTTTGCTAATTGAAGAAAGATTATTTTGGAATGAGGAAAGCTGTAGCAGCTAAATGAGATTCAGTCAGTGCAATTAAAATATTGATGTAAATTTCTGTTAAAGAGACAATAGATTTTTCCCAATGTACATAGAAAGAAGAGAGATGAGTGGTAGGTAGCTGATGGGTTATATTCTCTTCCAGCTTACAGTGTAGAATACCACTAGGATGCAATAATTCCCTCTTTGAAGCTTGGTTTAATTGTGCTGTTATATATGTCAAGTCCCCAAATGAGACCTGAGACAGCTCTCCCGCCGCTGTGTAACGACCCAACAAAAACTTGCAACCTCCATCCAGATACTTGTGTGCTGGTTTCTGAATTTTGCCACGTGCTGGCTTGTGTGTGCACAGACAGCCACTCTGTAAAATCACGCTGAAGATGCAGCGCTGGAATGTTTGTGGTGTAGTAAAATCACACGGGCACCTCTGTGCTCCCCCCATCTGCTGAGTCTGAGCCAGACTGGAGCCAGCATGCAAATCTACGCATCAGATGCCCCAAGCTATCGTGGCATTGTAGAAACAAAGATCAAGGCTGCGGTTGAATCCGGCTCTTCCAAAGCCACCCAGCGCCCGTGCCCGGAGGGTGATGGAAACCGAAGAGATGTGCCAACACAGACCACAAAGCACCGAGACTGCACTGCCATTTCCAAGCGGTGTCTAACGAAATGAAAAGCTCGTCCCTTTTCCTTTGTCATCACCTCAGTCACATCATCCCGCAGAGATCAACCCCTCACTCACAGAAAGGCTTTCTCCTAAAATATATTAACCTTAGCTCTCTCTCGTGTCACCACTCTAATTGAGACTTAATGTATTTACCTCTGCTTTTTTCACCCTCCCTCCCACTCCCCTTTTATTGGTACTGTGTTGTATTAGCATCCGTAAGCATATGCCCTTTCCCGCACATGTCAGCCGGGCAGAGTGCTGTCAGTAAGACCTATCATTTATCCAGCGGTGTTCTGGATCATTAGCACAGTGTTGCAGTTTCACCCTCCATCCTGGTGCTTTCCCTTAAGTAGATTTCACTACATAAGTCTCATTTTCAAAACGAGGGCTTAAGTGCACATGTTAATTGCAAGATTTAATTATACGGCGGCGAAGTTGTGAAATTTTCTTCCTAATTAACAAGGAAAAACTTGGCGCGGGAGAAAGGGTATAATGGGGAAACGCCTTTCGCATTTCATCATTAACAATTCTCGCACATGGCTGTCGCTGTGGTGCGTGCCTGGGCTCATTGGCTTTCCTGAGCGAGGGTGGATTAGGTGCAGGTGAAGGCCACGAGGTCCACAGCCAGACACCTGCAAGGAAAAGGGTGTTGTAGGAGCTGGAGGGGAGCAGAGCATTGGCATTACAAAAGAAATATCCAGAGAGCTTCAGGGAGCTTCTTTTCACAGACGCGTTGACCTACAGCAAGCAGGATGAGCCCAAATCAATTTTATACTGAGATTTCTTTCCAAATTGGTATCTAGAGATTTGGTTCAGATTCATATCCAGTCTCCAGGAGCTACATCCCAGCATTAGATGGGAATTAGAGACTCAGACAAAAAAATGCTGCTTCCACTAGATGAGAATCTGTTTCTATTTCTGCAGATCTGCCTGCCTGCCTCCTGATGTGCCTTTTGAGGGTGGGACACCTGTTTTTTCTCATCTTGGGTTTTTCTTTTTCTTTTTTTTTTTCTCTTCTTTTTCTTCTTCCAGTAGCCAGTTCAAATATTTAGCCTTTCTGTTAACTCTCCTTTCTCTTTCCTTTCCCCAGGACAGACTCTCAGAGAAGCTGTGCTGGCTGGGAGTGTGAACAGAGCCAATGTCAGTAGGAGGGAATCAGAAATCAAAGAATATTAGAAAATCAATGTCGTCTTTAGGGTAAGGTTTTCTCACAAGTCCATCCTAATCGAGCTGAAGGGACACAAAGAGCGCAGTTCACATTAAAACTGCATCACCCCTCTGCCTATAGCTTGTTCTCTTTTCCTTTAGCCTTTGTCATCGCCTTATGTAATTTTTTTTATTTTACCTTAGCGCCTCTGGCGCTGATAGTCTCAGGCTTTTGAGGCACTCTGCTCTTCCTGGCAGGCTTGGCTCCTTGCACCCAGGTCACTCCTCCCAGGGGTCCCATTTCCCATTTGTTAGGGGAAGAGTCTCCTGAGTCCTGGCAATCACCTTTCAGGGCAGGAAGGACAGCACTGGGAATCCCTGTGAGACTGCATAGCAGGATGGTCATGGGAACAGGCTACTGTTTTTTCTTTTGCAGGAGCTCAGCGTGGTGGAATTCATCTTATGTAATTTTGGAGACCCCATGCCAGTAGACATTGCAGTGTTTCAGGATTTCCACATAATTGTTTTGTATGCAGTTGAAAAGTTGCATTTCTATAAAATAAAAATATTTTATTCTTCGTTTGTATTTTTGTAATTAATAATGCAACATCCCTTCTAAAATGAGGATTTGAATATTTGATTTTGACCTTATCAAAAAAGTTTTGGTTTGCGGGTTTTTTCCAAGTGAATTTTTGTGGAAATCGACACGATCCCATGGAAAGTCCTGAGACCGGCGGTGTATTTTTTCCATTCATCGTGCAGTCACCTTACCTGACATTAGAATTTCATGTGCTTGTACTTTAAGGCACACTGCACGGACACATAACTCTGTACTCTCAGACTTCAGGTAATGAATAATCATATTCACGGATCAACCTAATTAGGTAGCAGAGAGCACTGCCTACAACAGTGTGGAAAAGTGTATGTATTCACAGCTAGACAACTGTTCATTAGGGGCCTGACCTTGCAGACATTATTCATGTTGAGTGGTACTCACTTATGGGAGATACCCCTATTGTCTTCAGCATGCATATTACTACATAAAATATCATCTGCCAGTGTTATGAGTTCCTTAACATCCCAATATTTTCTACCTTCAATGACACCTGGTGTAAATTATGCAAGCAAATTTTTTAAGAGAAGGCAGCATTGGCAGCGCTGCTGTGCATTTCATCACCTCTGAAGGAAAAATCCCTGCCAACACATCAAGCCAGTTACCACCCTAGAGCTGAGATAATCATAACTGGCCTTCAGTATGCTCTAAGTCTGTTGCTGTGTGATTTAAACTTTGGTTACTTAACCCTCGTGAGGAAACCTGTCTGACTTTGTGCTGCAGAGCAGCAGAAGGAAATGGTCAGTAGACCACACTCCAGCAGACGGGGCAGTTACCAGCAGCTGGGGGTCCATTAACATATTAAAATGCACTAATGCAATTGCAAGCAGTTGTTTCACCAGTCCCTCAGGGACGAATGGATTTGAATTGCAGATTCTTGTTTTCCTTCTCTGGGGCTCTCTGTGTGTTTTTCTGTCCATTTTCCATCCTCTTAGCCAGGAGATACAAGTCCCTCTCTGACCCAGCCTGGTCAGTCTGAGGGCCATGTGTGCCCCGCAGGCTGGCTGCCTGTCACACAACTCTGCGCACATACGAAGCTCCGGCAAGGGATGGCTGGGGGCAAACTGGTGCTGCCAGGCTTGTTCATACACCCATTTCTGCCTGTCCCCTTTCCCTTGGGAAAGGGCAGGGAATGGGCTGCATTATTGTGTCAGCTCCCTGGGGTTAGCCACTCCTCTGATGCAGTAGAGAATAAGCAGAAGCTATTAGTCATCAGGCACCCATGGAACAGCTCATCCCATTATTTTTAATTTCCCAGCGAATCCATTCAATGGTGGAAGGAGCGTTTGAAGGCTCCTTCCTCAAAGACCATACCCAAGTGAGGGATCAGTCTAACACGGAAGAAGTTGTGTTTAAGGAACAGATCATCCACCTGAAGGATTGGGATACACAGGTCTTCTCCTTGTTTTGCTGCAGCCTGCCTGCAGGACCTGAAGTAAACCATTTATTTCCTGTCCCTGCCCCAGTCCCCTATGACATGCTGGAGACCTGTATGCCCTGACAGGGTACTTGCTGCCCTGTCTCTGCTGTGACTTGCCATTCAAAAAAAGATTCTTAGGGGCAAGGCTTTTTCCAGTGCTGTACTGCTTTGTAAAAAAGTGAGTAATTCGCTGCTCAGCTGGGCTTGGCAGTGAGAAATGGGTGATCTTTTCATTGCAACAGGGTAAAACCCATCTGCCCGTGCTACCTCTTGATTGCCACACTGCCTCCAACCCCATTTCTGCACCCAGCGCTGGCACGCCAGACCCCTGCCTTGCCTCGCTCTGCAAGCACTGCTGTACCACAGACAATAATAACAAGGCAGCCCCTGTATTTGTTTAATGCTTTGCCGTCTGACAGCTTTTCGATATAGGTAAGCTTCATGGAAGTAGAGGTGGTAATGAGCTTGTGTATTGGCTTAATATATCAGGTGACAACACTCATACGTACAAGGCACCTTCTAACTACTGTGAGTGGTTTGTGAGCAGCAAAGATGCTATCTGCTGCCAGGAAAGGATGCTGTTTTTAATATGTGAGGCATGTGTTGCTGTCAGGTTTTGTCAAAGAAAGGACGGCTTATCTTATCTTGTGATCGGGCAGCTCTGAATACAACCATGGACACAGTGTGGTGACACGGGGAGGTGAGCTCCAGAAACAGCCTTTACAGGTAGAGTGGATGTAAGGATTTTGTGCCAGCAGATCCTCTCCTCTTTCTGCAGGGAGGAGCTGCCCTGAGAAATATGGTAAAGCTGTTTCTTCTTCAGCTCTATGGAGATGCACAGGATTTAGTGCACAGGAGTTGAGCATGCGTGTAGGACGAGGGTGATCAGACAGCGGGTAACAGGGCCTGTGGCTGAAGAGAGGTGACACCGTACCAGCTCCCATGCCCCTATGATGCTCTCACTAGCCACTGGTATGGTTCATGTTTCTGTTTTATCTGATGAGAGCAAGAGCAGAAACACATTCCCACAGTCCAGGAGTTATATGGACAGGGCTCTGTGCTCAGACAGGCACTTTCAAGCCACTCAACATCCATGTTATTGCTGGAAGCTTGTCTATTAATTATTCCTCTTCTTGCTTTTGCCAATATCAGTTCATGTACACCAGGATTCTTACTCTCTTTCATGGGGAATCAGGCAAAACCTTTGGGCCTGATGATGGTAGAAGACGATCTGACTATACTGAAAATGGTCAGGAGATCAATAACATAGAATCATAGAATCATAGAATGGTTTGGGTTGGAAGGGACCTTAAAGGTCATCTAGTTCCAACCCCCCCTGCCACGGGCAGGGACACCTCCCACTAGACCAGGTTGCTCAAAGCCCCATCCAGCCTGGCCTTGAACACTTGCATGGATGGGACATCCACAACTTCCCTGGGCAACCTGTTCCAGTGCCTCACCAGCCTCCTACCATCTAATCTAAATCTCTCCTCTTTCAGTTTAAAACCAGTACCCCTCGTCCTATCACTACACTCCCTCATGAAGAGTCCCTCCCCATCCCTCCTGTAGGCGCCCTTCAGATACTGGAAGACCATTATAAGGTCTCCTTGGAGCCTTCTCTTCTCCAGGCTGAACAACCCCAACTCTCTCAGCCTGTCCTCACAGGAGAGGTGCTCCAGCCCTCTGATCATTTTCGTGACCCTCTGCTAGACCTGTTCCAACAGGTCCATGTCCTTCCTGTGCTGAGGACTCCAGAGCTGGACACAGTACTCCAGGTGGGGTCTCACGAGAGCAGAGTAGAGGGGCAGAATCACCTCCCTCGACCTGCTGGACACACTGCTTTTTCCATTCTCTGTCCAGCCTGTATTTGTGCTTGGAATTGCTGTGACCCAGGTGCAGGACCTTGCACTTGGCCTGACTGATCTTCATGAGGTTTGCACAGGTCCACCTCAAGCCTGTCCAGATCCCTCTGGATGGCATCCTTTCCCTCCAGCTTGTTGACCACACCACACAGCTTGGTGTCATCGGCAAACTTCCTGAGGGTGCACTCAATCCCACTGTCCATGTCGCCGACAAAGATGCTAAACAGCACCGGTCCCACTACTGACCCCTGAGAAATGCCATACTGATACTGTTAAAATGAATCTGGTCTGGATGGGTCAGGCACCTATTCAGAAGTTCACTGATGCAGCAGAAATCTGCATTTGATTTGAGAGGATCGGGCAGTTGAGATGCAGCTAATCCTGGCCAGGATCCTATGTTGTCCCAGTCTCTGTAGTCAAGCTGATCTTCAGTAATGTGATACTCTCAGTGTCTTCTCTCTTCTAATTTGTAACTCTTTTGCAGGATTTCTTCTTCTCTCCATTACACATGAGTGCCAGGTCTGTCTGAACCCACGCAGATCCCAGGGTGAGGCCAGCACTGCCCCATTCCCAGCCAGCTGTCCCTCTCCGCTGTGTACCTTCCTGTGCCCATCACTGGGGCCAAGCTCTTACCAGCTTTCAGATGCTCCTTTCTCACGTTGAGAGGGAGACAGAAAGTGATTGCAGAAATTATCTCAGCCCCATGCATCTGAGAAGGGTCTCTCTGCCAGGGTTGTGATTTTCCTGATTCCTTTTCCATAGTGCTGGCAATGATAGAAAAGCAAAAAAAACCGAAACCCTCAGAAAAGCTCCTAGTCCAAAAAGAGCTGTTGCTGTACGGCAGTCCTGTGGTGACTTATTGCCAACAGACATGTGAGTTTACTATAGATCTACTTTAGGTCATAAGTGCAAAAACATATCTCGTTAATATTTAAAGATGCTTAGCACAAAAGCATGTATAATTAAACAGTGCATCAGAGCTGATAATTCCAAATAATTTGTCTTCTGAAAAGGGATTTTTGTAATTTGTTAAACTGGTTTGAAATCTGCAGCTTAGCAGCAGGAGTATGTTTGCAATACAAAATGAATTATTTTAAATGTTGGGCTGTGTCCATCCTTTCTGAGAAGAAAAAGATACATGGCATGAGGGAGCGTTTTTAAAAATGCACATAGGTGTGGATTCAGCATTGCACAAAGCTCTGTGTCTGTCTGAGATATATGTCTCATTTTTAAAACAAAACCATATTCCTGCCAGGTGTAGCATTGCTGTCTCTCCCAGGATATTTTCATGTTCCATGAGGAGCTCATTAATATTAACCATGTCTTTCTCCAGACAACTCAATAGTGAAGGTATGCCTGTAATAAGAATGATCTATTAGTTAGTAAAACAAGTGACATACAAGACAAATATGAACAAATTAATGGTGTCAGGTACAAGATACAATATACCGTGAGCTTTTCATTACATCCAAAAAGCTATCTGAGCACATTTTCTGCCTGGATGCTAAAAATCTATGAGGAAAGAAAATGTGCTTATGATCCATTGCAAATCATGCTTTTCAGAAGTGCCAAAATACAAATTGATGTGTGACCACAGCTATTCTTTAATTTAATATAAGATCAAAAATTAAATGGCAAATGTTATGGAGCACACTCAGATCATTGATCACACAGGAGAGTTATTTACAAGGCAAATCTAAAAAACCTATTTTACAGACCTCACTGAGGGTATTCCTAGAAGTTACTGAAGTTGTCAGGGTCTTGTTTACCTGTGACAGTACTGGGAAAGCAAATCTCAGCAGGCACAGCCCTGCTGCGGTGAAGCTGTATTGGCTGTTACTAACTCAGGACCTGGAGCTTTTGACTTAACTCCCTACCACAGATGTATTTTCTATTTAGACCAGTCAGAAGGGGGTTGGGAGGTGCATTGGAAATTGTGACTTATTAATGTCCTACTTAGTGCTGTGCTTTACGTAAGAGTCCAGCCCTCCATTGTAAATAGGAGTACGAATTAAAGACTGAACTGTGTGTGCCAGGTCCTGCTCTGAAGTGGCCAACACTAGTAGTGGAGGGAGGGAGAAAGGAGATGGTAGGACTTTGCTCTCACAGCTGGAGAATGAAGCCCAGAGAGGTGTTCAGATGTTCAGGTGTCCTGGATGTTGTGGCAGCCAGTGTGGATTTACGATGGATGCAGGTATCTAAATTCAGTTGATTACAAGTGAGCATCTGTCAGGACCGCAGTACCCTGATTTAGCAGGTAGTCAGGAGAGAGGGATGAGCAGCCACATCGCAGCTGCCTGCGAGGGCTGGCCAGGGTTACACCTGACATTCCTCTGGCTGTGTTGGGAGCCCTCAGTATGAAGGCAATCCAAATAGCTCATAATTTTCTTGAACTTGAACATCCCAGTAATCTGTCTGAATATAGCCAGAGAGACATTTAAGGCCAGCTCATGAAATATATTTAGTTAAATAACTAGTACTTGCATGCATAATTTAAAAAAAAAAAAGAAGCGAATTTTTCTATGTCTGACAGCAGAAGAGCAGACAAGTAGTGCTGAGGCCCCTGTATCTGTGCTATATTTGGTTCAGGGCTCTTACTTTGTGCTAGATTTTGTCTGGTCCCAAAGGCTGACATCCTCACCAGACCCGTGATTCAAGGCTACCCAAAGGACTATGTACTGGTGCAAGCCAAGATGTCCCCGTTATGGAGTGCATCAGTAGCATATGCAGAAGGCAACTTTTCTCCAGGAGGAATCTAATGTGCATGAATCAAAACTGCTCTGTGAACTGAACCAGTCTGGAGTGAGCAAGGTGAAACAGGGGATTCACTTCGAAAGAGCAGCATTGCTCAGAGCCCACGCTGATGCAGACACAGCCTGGTGCCCAGCCCTCAGCATCTGGGCACGGGAGTTTTGTATGAATGGTGAGGAAACCTGCGTAACTAAATCTGTGACTTTTGGCTCCATCACAAAACTGCACTGGTACCAAATATAGACTATCTAAAGTTTAACTTGTGAAGAATATGCATTTTATAGACTGGCTATGAAGAAGAGACAAGGCTTTCCCATCCAGACACTGCAATTTATTTATCCTCTAATTCCCTGTTTCTTGTCTCTGTAAGTTGGATGCTCTGGGAAGCCAATGACTAGTTTGGCTGCTAATAAGGCCGTTCAGACTGTCCACAGGGGGATAATCAAAGGCTGCATAATGTGGCATGTACTTCTTCTCTCTTAGAGCTGATGATATTCTTCCACTAGCAAGTCACAGAATGATGATGATGCTATAGTGGGACCACAGTTGTTTCTTTGACATAAATTTCTGCTTTTTTTCAGGGCAATGGCCTGCATTGACTACCTGATGCCAGAGAGAGATAACTTCCTGCTATTTTGTGAAAACTAAATATGAATACTAGGAATTTAGCTTTTTGGCCTCTTTAGGGTCAGGCTAAGAGATAGCTTTCTTAATCTATCCTGCTAGAAACCACAGACCTGCATTCCATAGGTATTAATGAGATTCATCATTATTATCTTACAAATTCTCCCTGGGCATTGGTACAAAACATAGGCCATGGTGTTACATTTTATGTTAAGGTATGGCCATAGGCTCATCAGGACATGTCAGATGTATATGTTTCCAAGGTGGATATCCTCATTTCTGTTTGAAGCCCCCATTCTTTTTTTTCTTTTATTTTTTTCTAGTAAAAACAACTTACCAGGGATATACAGGGAGGCCGTGGGACAGCTATTGAGCTTTCATGAGTCAGCTACTTCTTTGGACTCTGGGAGTGGGATACAGCTTCAGAATAAGACACTTGAACATAGGTATGTCCTTGTCGATGCCAGCTTGTAAGCTAGTCATCTAAACGCCTATTTTCATCAGCAGAAGCTCACTTTAGTTGCCTTCAGGGATGACCTAAAATATCTGCTTGGCCTCCAGTTGCTGCCAAGCAGGTCCTTTTTCTTTTCTACCCCTCCAGATGTCTTGGGTCTCTTATAAGTCTCTTTCTCTCTCTTCCTCCTCCCCCTTCCAGGAGAAGTGGGGAAAAGCATCTGTCATTTGTTTCAGTGGCCAATCTGGCCCAAACCACAAGAGTATCTTGGAACTAGATGATCCTTAAGGTCCCTTCCAATCCAAACTGTTCTATGATTCTATGATATCTGAAGTGGTGCTAGACATTCATATTTAGGGAACTGTCTCCCCCTGCTACCCAGATATTGCTAATGTATGTTCAGTTGCTTACAAGTAGACACATGTATTTTCATGTCCTAATCTGAAATTGAATCTCAGATATATCACTGTTCTTCGGTTTTGCCTGCTTCCATCCCACCCTGGTATGGAAGGATCTCTCTTGCTCAGCCTTCCCCTGAAGCTGTTTCCTCAGGCCTGCACTGGGTAGAAAAGCAAGGCAGTAAACTGAGGTTTTGGACTGATGATCATCTACGATGATTCACTGCTTTTCAGGTTCTTGTTCCTGGCTGGAGGGCTGAGGCAGCGGGAGGAGAGCATATGGGCACTGTGAGGCCACTGCTGTGCTAAAGCACATCAGGTTTGCTTAAATCAGTCAAGGGATTAGCAGTTCATGCTCAGAATTACAGTATCTCTGGTGAGAGGAGGATAATTAATTCAAACATGCCAATTTGCAAGGAATTGTCTGAACATATCTCTAAGTGATGCAGTTAAATGTTTTCTCTCTTCTGCATCTGCAGCTGCCTCTTAGTTCCTCTTCTCCACGCATCTCATGAGAGCTGAGGGTCAGCATGGACCAGCTGAACCATTCTGGCAGTGTGTCCCCTTGGTTGGCTTCCTTCATGTTTGCCTTGGCAATGGGACTGAGGGTCTTGTCCTGTGTGTAACCAAGCACTTGCCTGGCACTGAAGAGAGAGAGTCGGCACTGTGCAAGCACGTGGGCGGTTATGACACCAGCTGTGAAAAATCACAGTCTAACTAATGATAGAAATAAGTTACTAATAGTTAAACTTCCCCTGTTGCCAGCCTCTCCTCCTTTAGAAACTCACTGAATCACACTGTCCAAGGCCAGAAGGAGCTGTTTCACCACCCACTGTGACCTGCTGAGCTTTGCTGGCCATCCATTTCTGCTGAGTTAACCCTGCACTGACCCAGCTAAACTGTGCATGGCTCAAGCATGTCTCCCTGCATCCAGCCATGACCCGAAGGGCAGGCTGAGGCGGTGCAGACATTCCGCTGGTCCTCTTGAGGAATGCCTCCCCTTCCCTGTGGTGATTTGCCCGGGTCTCCATGGGTTTTATCCATCATTAACCCCTGCGAAGCTGAGCTGGCCAAGCAGAGGCTTTGTCATGGGGCAGTGCCTTATTGTCAGCCTCTCCAAGGAATAGAAGTGTGCAGAAAGAATGGATAAAAGATCATCCAGGAGAGGAATATTTTCATACCTGCTATGTATCTTCTAAACTAGATGGTGCTTTCAGCCTGCTGCCAAAATCTGCTTAACACGTCACACTAAACTTCAGCTCCCGGACTGCAAAAAGTCTCATTCTGGGCTGCTATTACTGTCTTCACAGTGAAATGTTCTGCATGATTTAGTTAGCAAAGCACCGAGAAAGAATAGTACAGGTTGGGATGAGCTTGATTCCAGAGTTTACCTATCTAAAATGATTAATGCATGCTTAATAACTTCAAAGATTTCCCACCTCTTCAGAAGGAGGGGGTTTCTTCAAAGCTTTCAAACAGAGAGTCTCCCTTTCGAATTGATGAAGGCATGGTCCCAGTGGAGATTTTACATTGCCAGTATGTACTCCTTCAAAGATTTCATTGTTGGCATGCTGCATTTGAAGATTTCCTGCCCTCTGTTACCCATTCATTTCATTTTTCAAAAAAAGAAAAAGAACAAGAAAAGCATATCATTGGGGTCCTCTTCAAAGCAATTTCATGTCACACCCCTGAACCCTGGAGAGGAACAGTGTACACCAAATTTAGGGGTTTGCTGTAGTGTAATTAGCATCTCTGAGGAAAAGAGCTGCCCTTTCCTAGAATTTTTTTTTTCCTTACTGGGAACTGTCTTTGATGTGCTTTGATTCAATTGCCAGATCATTTTTCAGATTAAATGCTGAACAATGAGTAATTCTTCAGTGAGTTCATCATTCAACTGGAAGGTTTTTGGATCAAGAAGACACCCACTCATAAGTCTCGAAGGATTTAAAGGTGCTTGCAAGAACGTTAGAGCAAAACCTTCTAGGCTTTTTAGAAGTAAAGGGAAATGCTTATCACATGGAGTTGGTAGGACTATTGAAACAGTGACTAACTTATAGCTGTTTGTGGAAAGAGATGTACAATAATACATTAATGCCTGGAATTCATATTTTGAAAGTTTGCAGGGACTGCAAAAATTTATAGCTGCTTCACTTCCACTACTCAGTCCTATCAATATAGTTTAAAGTAGATCTGAGAAAGATATAATTCTTCTAATGGTTTAATCAATTTACGAACACTGCTTTTACTCCTATTTTCCCCTGTGTAATAAATTGTTAATTAGTGTACGTCAGGAACACATGAAAAAAATAACAGTCCCAGCCTGTATAGGCTGCCGAGAAAAGGAGGTTATTTCTGAAACTGTACATAAACCTGTGCAAACTGGTAGAGATGAGATTCCAAAGCATACTCAGAGGTGTCCACATCCCAAATAAACAGTAGTGCTCTGTTGTTTTGAATGCCTGTTCTTTCTAGTTGTTCTTTGTTTTGCCTAGTGAGTACATTCATCAGCTCTTCATGGCTCAGTAATTCATTAAATTCTCTTTCCATATAAAAATAAATACTGCATTTTATATCCTTGAGATGGACCCCATATTTGATTGTCTTTTCTATGACAGTGTATATTGAAAACTATAAAATTATAATACAACTATTAATCCGCTGTATCTGCTTGTACCTAATTTTTATTAAAAATGTATTGTGCTGCAGCTGGCTCATAAATTACAATGCGGTTGAAAAGGCTCCAGTTGGATTACTTCTGAAGGAGAACATATTGAAATAAAGAAAGGCTTACTGATTAATATTTTGACTTCATATACAGTGTTACTAAGGTAGCAGCTTGATTACCATAGAAAAGAATTTGTAGTTAACTATGTTGCAGATCTGGTGAATGTGAAAGTTGTGGAAAGTAGCATTTACCAAAGAAACCACATTATCATCACTGATCAAATCTTTCATGTTATCTTCTCCTTTTATGAATGACATAAAAAAAACCTACTTTGTTTCAACAGTAAATTAATACATTTATAGGAATGTGGCAGAATTTGGAATCACAAACCATCTGTTCTCTGTCTCTCAATTGCTACCACTCATTGTTTTTGATAGCCCTTCTAAAAATGCCTAGAAATAGCTGAAATAGCTTTCTCTTTAGTTTTAATACCATGAGAAGCAAAACTGTTTAATAACATCTCATTTGTGAAGTAATGGGAAAGGAGAAATGAGGATATTTGGCTCAAAAACAAGTAGGGATCTCCTTTCCCCTTTTGTATGCTTAACAGTCAACACAATTTTGGGGGTAAAATTTACACGTGAAAAAAAAAACCATGGAACTCAGTGAGTAAACTGAGAAATTTCATCTGAAAGTTGAATTACTCCAACTTGTACTTGCTGCCTAAGACCAAAAACACAAGTTAAATGCACACGATGCACCCGGTGGTTAAACTGGAGGCTGTGACGGCTCATGGGTGGCAGAAGCTCACTGAAATAATGAGCTGCTTTCTATAGGCAAATGGGCACACAGGAACTTGGACTACAGCCCTCATGGGGCCTGGTAGCTCCATTTCCAGACTGAAACAGTTTGATTTCAGACTACTTTTTTCTTTTTTTTTCTTCCATAAAAAGCTTAGTTTCCAAAACAGCCCTTTGCATTTTTTGTCTGTCTCACATCTCTCATTCTTTCTTACACATGCGCACCAGGCTATGCTCCTTTTTAATTGAGAAGATGACATAGAAGGTGAATTTTCTCTTACATTCGTGAGTTAAATGAGAATAAAGACCCTTTATTGTCTGTACTTTTTTCCTGAAGTTTTGCCAACAATAATGTTGGCTTTATTAGCTGTGTAGGACTGAAGATGCTATCATGGTGTCAGATCACATACCAAGATGCAGGACTGCATATGTTTTTAATTTTCCAGTTATTTGTCTTGTTGTTTTTGGTCAGACAAAGACTCATGAGAATACCATCAAGCAATGAAACAGAAATGGAGTATTGGAAACGGCGGTGGCAGCTGTATTACATAGAAAGAAAAGATTACTTAATGGCTGCCTTCCACTATTTTCTGGGCCAGCCATACAAAGAGATTTACATACGCTCTCTTAAGATGTCAGTGTAAGAACATACACATTATCCTTGATGTACCGTAATGCTGACTAACAAGATATACACATAATAAGACTACTTTAGACAGTAAAGTGGTATTCCTTTTGATCACAGGTATTTACAGTCATATGTAAAGCTCAATTCATTCCCTTCTCTATCTGATAGCAAAGAGGCAGAACACGGGATTTAATACAGAGTGATTACTGGGCAGTGAAATAAATAAAAATAACCAGAGATATTTTGATGCCCTGCAGTATACATGACCTTTCTGCCCAATTGGACAGACAGGCTCCCAAGCAGTTGGTTGATCTGTACACATGGCACCTGGATGAGACACCCCACATGAGGGTATGGCCTTGCATCACATCTTGTGGTGGTTCAACCCCAGGTGGGAGCTAGGAGCACACAGCCGCTCATGCAGTTCTCCCCCTTCCCCACAGAAGGAGAGGGAAAAGGAAGAAGAGGGAAAAAAAAAAACAACTCATGACAACTCAAGACAGTTTAATACAACAATAACATAAAAGGAAAATAACAATAATAATGACATGTCACTCTCACCACCCGGTGAATTGGTACCTTCGTGANCATGACAACTCAAGACAGTTTAATACAACAATAACATAAAAGGAAAATAACAATAATAATGACATGTCACTCTCACCACCCGGTGAATTGGTACCTTCGTGAGCAGTGATTGCTGATTCCCCCACACACTCCCTGGCCAACACCTATTTACATATGTAGCATGACACCTATGGTATGGAATATTGCATTGGTGATTCTGTTGTGTCTATGCTCCTTCTCAGCTTCTATGGGAAGCTGAAAAAAGTCCTTGAATAGTATAAATACCACCTAGCAACAGCTAAAGCAATATGCATTATTGATATTCCTTTCACTGCAATCACTAGAAAGAAAATTAACTCCTTCCCAACTGAAACCAGGACACACCTGAACTTGAAAAAAAGTAATTTATTTGCATTTGTGAGTATTTTCCTTTTTTTTATTCATTATATGCCTTTTTAGAGGCAATTCCTCTGGAGTTTCAGTCCTTGGTTTCTAGGAGTGTCTGAGCAATAGCTGACTATGGCATCTTCGCTCATGTCTGAGCAAAGCTCTTTCTAGTTCTGAGACTATGCAAATGGAGAGCAAACAGACATGTATCAATTAATATGAGACACTTTCACTACAGCAAATCCAACCAATTGAGGCTATTTAAGCAAAAAAATTAAGAAAACAATTCCAATGATGGGAACCTTTGGGTTTTCATTCCTTTAAGAATTTTGACTCCAGTGCCTCCCTCCTACCTTTACTTTGCTTTCTTTCTCTGGCCAGAAGAAGAACACAGGGCACTGAGACCATAACTTCTGTGAGGAGAGAGTTATAAGTACAGACTGAAATTTCTTGGATTTCTAAGGAAAAGAGGAGGAAGGACATCCCACACCAAGAAGATACACCTTGGGTTTCTAAAATTCACATTAAGTTTTATTTTAAAATGTTTAATTTTCTTGAAATTGGGAATTTTTCTCAATGAATAAAAAGACTAGCTTTGCTTAATATGTATCACTTCAACTTTTCTAAATCACTACTGAAAAACCGTTTCACAAAAATTCTGGGGATGATAATGACACAATCAGCTGAGGAAACTCCCACCAAAGGCTTGTGGGGTGCCCATGTTCATTATTTACAGAGAAATTAATATGTTCCTTAAGAAAAGGAACTCATAACTGTCTGTCTGTCTGTGATGGGACACTATTAGTGAACCACAAAGCTAAAGACCAGCTGTGGAAGCAGGACTGAAGTTAGGATTAAATTCACATCAGAAGAGTCTTGTTGGGTAAAGATGCTAAGAACACCAAACACTCCCCATCCCTCCAGTAAAGAGTTGTCAGTCAGTGCTTTCTAGTGTTCTCTCATCTTCCTAAGTCGGCAAAGCCATGGCCACAGGTACAGGTCTTGGGATTCATACACCTCTTTGTCCAATTTATACTTCCTGGACATTGCCAAAGGGTCTGTGTTATCCAGTTCCCACATGCTGTACAATGACACCAGACCAGTGTCTCAGGGGCTGAGCTCTTTTAGAAGCACCAAACAAGTTTCTTCAGCACAATACACTAGACCCACTCAGCATCGTAATCTCACAGGCAGGTGTGCTGCCTAACATTTCCTAGTGCTGGAATTTGCGGTAGTTTGATATATCAAACTGAATTACCTCCAGCATTGTCCTGACTTGTGGAGGAGAATGACACTCATTCTTCTTCCCCCCAAAACACCTCTTCATTTTACAGCACTCAGAAAGCAAGGCCAGAAGTTCCCTGTATTCAGTGCTGTTCAACGTATCCAAGCTGGAAAATGGGTAATGAAATACAGCACCTACAGGAAATTGTAGCAGTATTAAAAACTGTGTGAAATATTAAACAGGGGAAAGAAACCAGTAGCTATATACATTAATTATTGCTTAAAAACAATGTCCTAAGGGAAGTCAAGCACACAGCTGTAGATCGGTGGATGAACAGTCCCCAAGTCTAGCGAGTGAGCGATCCCTAAACATACACTGTGATCTGGAGTCGCTCCTCATAAGTGACTAACAG
>VYZM01004903.1:11016-41406 GCA_013398915.1 Dromas ardeola
AAGTAATTAAGGCAGACACAAAATGGGAGTGGGGAGGATGATGAAAAGTGTAACCATTTCAGGATAATGCAATTTCTGATGTCCACACAATATATTCTTGCTTAGGAATGGTATTGGACTGTGGGAGACGTCTGGGTACAAAGAACTGTGGCTTTGCACAGGGCAAGCAGTGCTTTCATAACTAAGAACAAGAGAAAGCAGGGTGGAGATATGTGGGATCTTCCTTTCTCTTATTATGCTGATTTAGAGATCATGCTCGTTCCCCTTCTTCACAGCTGTTAAGCAAGGTATGGAATTACAGTGAAGTTCAGGGGGATTCTGCCTTCTTCCCATTTGCATCCTAATGCAGTAGCTGTCAGGGTTGGGCAAGGCAGTTCCAGCTCATTTCTGCCTATCCAGGTTGCACTGCATCCTGACTTGTAACCTGCTGGCTTCAGAGAGATGATGCCTCAGGTATGTAGGGCTATCAGTTACCTTGTGTCTTTTCTGATGGTATTTCTGTGAAAAAGAGTGCTAAGGCATGGTGTTTTAATGGTTCTTTCTGCCAATATGTAACATTCATTCTCTTCTAGATGGAACAGAAGTAAATAAAATGGAATGTAAAAGCTCCCAGGCTTAGATGTCAATGAAGTTTTCTCAGAACAATTGTCTGGTCCATGAATAATCATATCTAGTCTCTTTGACCTGATAACACCATTTAGTTACATCCTATTTGTCACTAAGCTCAAGGAGGCATAAGGGAAAAATAGAAGCTTCTGAACAAGAAAATCAAGGCCAGATGACTCTAAACGGTGTTTTCTACAAGTATGAATGCTTCTCATTTTGCCTGTCTTAAATCAGTGTAAATGATGCAGAATACTAGTAGGGATGAGATATTATCTGCATCCAGAATTTATAAACCAAAGCGGGAGTCTTTTGGCACAGCCAAAACATGCAAGTTAGGAGCAAAGTTAGGTATATTAAAAGAAGTCAAGGGAAAAATTCTTAGTAGATTTTGAGATTGCTTTGAAGGTAGGAGTTGCCTTTGAATGTGGAAGAGTATAAGCTAGTAAATTAATAGAAAATTGTGTGCTCCATAATGCTTTTCAGTAGAGACTTTGCTTCCCTACTTACTTAGCAGAGTTTTGGCACAGACTAGAGCTATGCACATATAACACTGCTGTCTTCTTAAGATCTTGTTCCCTTTCCCTGATATTTAAACATGCTCTTACTTTGTGCTGATATTTTGCTATAGTAACTAGAAGTGCTTACCTGACCCATACTGTTAGAATTTGCTTGAGAGACATCCTCTTATTCCAGTAACTTCTATTGTCAAGTTGCACTAAGGGGTAAGTACTCTATAGGTATATTTGGGACTAGAAGATCTTGTGCTATTAGATGATGGTAGTGATGATGGTAATAATAGGTTATAGAGATGGATGTTCACAAAATAGTGACATTCCAATAGCGAGCAAGCCAGTAAGAAAAGAAAAATGTAAGATCTTTACAGATAAGCAAATAAAATCCAAATCTTTTGCACAGCTTTTAAAAATGTAATTTTAACAGTTTCTGTGCTTTGTCCAGGATAAAAGAAATTAGCATACTGATTGTAAAGCAGATTCTTGGATTAATTAACCTTATTAGTTAATAAGGACTGGGCATTTCATTGAATATTGATTTTTTAATTTTTTTTTCTTTTTACATTTCCAATATGATAACATTAGGAAGGAGATGGAGAAAAGTGTTTTTGACATCCAATCCCAAATTCACAAATTATTGCCTAGTTTCCAGATCACACTCTGTAACTAGTGCTATTGCATGCGATATGAGTAGTGTCCAAGAAAAAAACAGTGACAAGAATATTTGAATTCCTCTTTAAGGCTGCAAACATTGTTGGTCAGTGTAGAAAAGCTTGATTTGTAATTGTGTTTGAAAAACACACTTGTACAGAGGAGAACCCTGTTTTCCCATGTTTGAACACTCCTTTCAAGACTAGCGAGTACTTTTATGAGGAGCTTTTCATGGAAGTGGCTATAATCACCTCTCGGCTTCCTGTTATTTGTTGAGCAAGTATCAGTCTCCCTTTCCCTCTGATGCTCTACCTGATTGATTGACATACCTGCTTAGGTTCCGAGCAGTTGTTCTCAGCCCCTGCACAGCTGTGAAGGTTCATGCTGCTTTTCTTTAGATGTGAAGAACACCTTAGGTCCCCAGAATCAAATATCTTCACTTTTTAATGAGTATATGAGTTAGTCTAATAAAAGATATTACCTCTCCAGACCTTGCTTGGCGTCAGATAACAAATAAAATTATAGATTTTTTTTCTCTGACATTTTAGTCAGATGTCTCCAGATATTTTACACTGCTAATACTCTGTCTAGTTTTTCCTTATGCTTATGTAAACTCCAAGTTGACTTGGAAATTAGGAAAGAACTAATGACAGCTGCCTTTTCCGTATAGGAAAGTTTTATTAGCAGCCTGCACTAAGTGTTTTTGTGGTCCTCAGGTAGTGGCTTGAATATCTCACACTCTACAATGTTGTTTTTCTCTGAAGGCAGTGATTACCATCCCTTTTATTGACAGCAGACCGTGATAGAGAAGGTGATATGCCAAAATCAATCAAAGCCTAAGACAGACTGGCTTCTGATTCCCTGACCATGACAGCAGGTCGTGAACTACCTTTCCTTGCTAATATAGTCAAGTCAAGATTTGCTGGAAATACCAAATTCCAGTTGCTTCCAGTTGAACAGTCTTATGCCAAGAGTTGTAAATATTTCACATTAGTCATTCATCATACCAGTATATTGGAAATATTTTAAATGATCTGAGAAGCAACTGCAGCAGAGACTAATGTTATATTACAAGTGCTATATCGAGTGAAACTGCGAGTGTTAACCAAAATACAGATAAGGCTGGAACAGCCTTTATTTGTCTATGAAATCGATGACAAAAGGGCTGAACTTCACAGATTTCAAGGCCACTGGGAACCATGATGTCCATCCAGCCTTAACCACTCACAAAGACACGATACAGTGTTTGGACAGTTGAAGGAAATTATTCTGGAAAAGAATAATAGTCCAAAATCCAATAGTCCAAAGAATAAATTAAATCTCTTGGAAAAGATAAGTTCTTTCCTGAGTACAGCTGGAATAGGTGATAGACTTGGTCACAATTCCTTGGAAATTCTTGCAGTCCTTTCTCTATTGAGAAAATTAACTTACAACCCTGGAAATGTGCAAAAACATTCCCCAATTTGTGTTCGTCTTGCACCATTTCCAGCTTTGTATCTTTTATCATTGTTCTCAAGGTAGATGTAATTGCCTCCTCTGTGGAAAAAGCTTACATTATAGATGAGGTCCCTCAGTGCAGCTCCTTTCCTGCCACTCCCTTTGTTTTCCCCTAGAATCTGACAATCTGACATTGCACTGAGCAACCTTCCAAGTCTCCTTGAAGGCAGGAGGAAGGCTGAAGCTGCTGGTTGCAGACAAGGGACTGCTGCATTTGTTAGGCTGACAGGGTTAAAGCTTTGCATCCTGAAGTAATGCAGGGGTAGAGAGGCTTCCCTTTTGTAAGTAGGTGGTGTTATCCTTACAAGGTTAAAAATCAGACTTTTTTTTTTTTTTTTTCTCCATCCCCAGTTCTGAATGGAGAATGGACCGGTTGGTCTTTGCCTCCAGCCCTTCTACAAGAGTGCTGATGTCAGGCACAGGAGATATGAGCTTGAGCTGTGGTAGTGAATTGCTTCTCCTGCTACCTCTGCGACTAGCAGGCTGTTAGAGAAAGGTGAGCTAGTGTGAAGGGATGTGCAAATTCAGGAAGGGTTTTCAGGCTGTAATTCTCTCTCATTGGCTCTGAAAGAAAGAAAGGAAATAACTTATGTTCCGGGCATTTTTTACAAGTACACAGAAAATTGACATTGTCAGTCCCTGGGGTGTCTGGCTTTCCCCATTTGCTGTATATGAAATTTTGGTTTTTCCCTTGGATTTTTGTGTCCTGTATGTTGTAAGACTCAGCATAGCTTGTGAATTTGGATCCACAGATACTCATGAAATCTGTAACAGTGCAGGAGAATCTATATGGGCTTTTATAAAATCCAAAGCACTGAATAAACATTCTTCCAAAATTAAGACAGTCAGAAGGATGCTTGGTCTTTTGAAGTGTAGGAACAGCTAGAAAAAAAGCCAATTTACTCCCATGAAAATTCTTAGTCATTACTAGTAACATTTACTATTCTGGAAAGCAATAGTTTCATTGTAACCAGCTAATATTCTTTTTTTTGTTGTCTAAGAAACTGACGATGATTTAATATGCTTTACTGCATCTCTTTTCAGTCTTTTCTGTCTATACTGTATTTTCAGTCTAAATTAGGAGGAGGTTGTGTTTTCCATTGCAGAACTAAAGATTTTATAGATTCCATCGTTCCATCTCTAATTAGTCACATTTTTAATACATAATCAGAAAGATAAAGCAAAAAGGCATGACATTATTCTAATCCCTTAGAGTATTTTCTCATGTTGACATGACTTTCTTGTGTGTTTTTTTTTAGTCACCAAACAGCTGATATTGAAAGGGATTCTGTACTATCACCTGTATTGGTTGAAACATGCATAAGGGGTTGCTAGGTAGTTCAGCCTTGCCTGTATGGTATCACAGTGATTCTGTGGTGTCTGTGAATAGCTGAACTGTAGTTTTTATTAAAAAGGACTGAGTCTTTTGCACTCAATTTGTATGATGTTAGCCAACCTTCATTATTTTTACTCACATCTCTGGACATCTTATTTCACTGTATTCATTTTTCACTTTAATGTGTCTAACCTAAAATATATCAGGACCAGGGATCTGAAACTAGTTCATCTTGGTTATTTAGGCTGCACCATTTAATTTCAAAGACCGAAAGGAAATGATATAAGGCTGTATTTGTTCTCTGATTGGATAAGTATACAAGCACTTATCAAATAAACATTTACAGAAGCAAATTTAGATGCATGAAATTGAAATTTGTTTTGCCATGAACATAAACTGTGTACAGAAATTAACTCCAGGTGGGTGAAGAAAAATGTTGCTGGAGGAGATTCAGCTACCAACATAAGTTTGTATCTTACTGGCGTTTCATACAATATCCTCTTAGCTTGACTGTCCTCTTGGTTTCATTTCCCCCCCACATCTGAAGTCTTCCCTGCTGCATCTTAAACTCATTAATTCATATGTTTCAGTCATTAATTATTTACTAGAGTTGTGCAAACCCCTCACTTTTTCTGGTTTAGCTGTAGAACAAAAAGAAGCTGCATAGCATTTGGAGCTAACAGGGATGCTTCTTGATAAACATTGAACTTTCAGTAGACTGGAGCTTCATATGACAATGAGCAATACAGTGAGAACAGGCACCATATCATGATTCTGAATGTATCTAATGTCAGGTTATGTCAGAGTTATTATTACTGTGATAACCCAGTCTATTATTTTTTGCATCATGCCTATATAATGTGTACAGGAAGAAATGTTGAAGTAGAGGAGCCCTAGCCAAGAGCTAGGTGACGACCAGTCTTTGGTAACTTCAGCTGCGGCCTTCTGACCCCCACTGATCTGACAGCCGGGCAGGACCAAACACACTGCAGCGAAAAGCAGGGAGAAGAAGGGTAGAAGGAAACCCTGGAGTGCTTGGATTATTATAACTCAAGGTCACACAGCTTGTTTTAAACAATTGGCACATATTGAAGGCAGCTACCTGAGGCATCACAAGAGAAGGGCAAGTGAATAGATTTTGTTGTTGTTGTTGTTTTACAAAATATCAGAGTATTCCCGATACTTTCTTATCTGGTCACCTTTTTAATATCATTGTTCCACACATGAAGTCTTAAATCTACTGTACTAAGGCTAACACAAGAAATGATTATTTAACAACAGATTTTCTTTTTTTTTTAATTATCATTCAACCGACCTATTGACATGGCTTACGCAACACTGAATACAACTTGGGTTGTGTGTGTATTCTGTTGCTACAAACAAAATTCTCTTTGTTAAAAATCCACTGAAATGCATGAAAAACAGTAAAATGGAGAAGTCTGAAAATGGCAATTAAGATTAAGAAACAGTGCACTGAGGTAATGGGATGTGTTTAAAAATGGAGTGCCCTGTACTTTGGAAGAGAACAGTCCCTGCCTTTAAAATCCAGGGTCCTAATGAAGGGCTTTAGTGTTACTGTGACTTAGTAGATAGCCTTCTCCCTCTGGGACTGAAAATTTTTGGCTTAGATCCATTTAGTGCATTACTGGGGAAGTTGTGCACATCCAGAGGTCGCGTTTTGGGTGAAATGTGAAATGGAGGTGGCCACAAAATATTTCAACATCTTCCAGTCTCTCATTCCTGTTCTGCTTTCAGATACAGTTCTGTATTGTCCTCTGTTACTCCTTGCACTACCAAAGTACACTCAGAAGCAGAAGTTATTTCTGAAGACAAATACAATAGTACGTCTTTCTCTTGGGTGCTCCATGCCTTTGCAGAGGCATAGTTCATAAAAAGTTCTCTGTTCTATTTATTTTTGTTCTTTATACTGTGGTCATTACTATCTGAAGTGCTTCAGTTTCCTTTCTGGGATGGGAAGTTCTCCAGAGCAACCCTACCCTAACATTTATTCCCCCTTATTTTCCATGAATCTCTCTGCATCACAGTGTCTATGCAGATAAGGGGTCATGAATAAATCTAGGGAGATGACACCAATTAAGGTCCTTTTGTATCAGTCCTTCAATGCTTTTAACATATTCTACCACCATAATTCTGACGATATTCTCATCTGTATGCATGGCTGCTGTAAGGAGATCAGTCGTGACAGCAAGTAACATCTAAATTGGGAATAGGGGAGGTGTGTAGTTCCCCTGTGGGTGCTCCTGGGGACTTCCAATGAATGTTTTCCAATGCTTGGGTGAATTTCTCAATTTCATTCAAGAAATAAAGTTTCTTTTCATGTAGAGAGGGAGCAGAGTATGTCTGAGGGTGCCCTTATCAAGTGTGCTGGGGGATGACCTAGAGCAGCAAGAGCCTGCTCAGCATGCAGTGGAGGAGCCCGGGTCACAGAAGGGCAGGGACTGGAAAAGAGCCCGGTGTTTGGTCTGTGGGATTGTGGCTGGAAGTCCCTCTCTAGCTGCAGCACCCCAGGAAAAGCACGATCTTTACAGACAGGCAATTTTAGTTGTGTGGAGTCCTTTCCTATAATTATCCAGTAGAGGAAACGTGAAAATCTCTGCCAGCAGTTAGCCTGCTGGGACTCACAGCAGGGAAGAGTGTGCTTAGGCAAACAGCAGCAGGCAGCCAGGAAGGGCTCAGCGTGCGGGGAGAGCTGGATGGCTTCACAAAAAAACGTGTCCCAGCCTGGAAACAAGAAGTGGGTGTATACACATAGCTAGTGCCAGGAAAGAAAGTTAGAATTAGAAGAATGGGCTTAAATCTTTCTTGCTGTTTCACTGGTGGGGTGGGCAGGAAAAGGGTATGGATAGGAAATTGGTGGAAAAGAGGTAGGAACAAAAGCCATGCGGCCCAGAGCCCAGGCTTCACATTAGATTTAGGAAAGCCGAATTCTGCTTTTGTGTTTTCTGCTGACCTGCCACTTGGTTTTTGGATTCATTATGTCTTGGTGCCTCTCTTTCTCCTTCTCTCTTGCCTGCCTTGTCTGATTAGACAGTATCAAAGCCAGTGGCAGTCCCTAAGGGCTGTTTATTTGTTTTCACGATTTGGTCCAGACTGGCCACTGAAACAAACGACAGATGCTCTCCCCCACCTCTCTCCAAGGAGAGGAGGGACAGAGAAAGAGACCTACGAGTTTAAAAAAGAAACTAAACTACTTTAATGGAAATATTAATAAAATAATTTAAAAAATAAAATAATGAAATATATACAAAATACACAAAACCATATTGAGCTCCCAGGATGACAATCACTTCACCAGCAAGCATGGGGAAAGTCCCAGACTGGACTCAGCAATGGACAGGAACTGGATTCTGTCCCAGGGTTGGCAGATAAGGTGAAACCCTGTGTATTTTCAGCTGCTGTCCTGTCCTGACAGGTGGGATTCATCTCACCTGACTTTAGGGTCTAGGTGCAGTTGCATGACCAGAGGTATCTAAGTCTGTTTGGAGCTGTTGTACACTGTCATGAAATTCTCCATAATGCTGGTATGTTTGAGCTAGGAGTTACAAGAGACTCACACCCCTCTGAAATGGTTATAAGAGCCTCAAGGGAATATACCCCAGCACCTAAAATGACACTAGACATCTATACTTAGGCAACTGTAGTTGTGCACTGGGGACCTGTATCTGAAGTAATCATCCTGCTCTCCTTTAATAGCAAAGGTCTAATCAAAGAAACTATTGACTCCCTCAGCAGACAATGAATCACATCTTAACTCCAGTGACTGCATTAACTGGATTTCTGTTGACAATAAAAGATCTCTGATTACTAATTCAGATGTGCACATCTTCACTGTGGACATCCAGAGTGAGTCAGGTAAATCACAGCTGATACCAGTGCATTTGCTGAAGGATGGAGCGATAGAGAGCTAGCTCAGACACCCAGCTGAGGAATAAAGATGTGTAGTGACAACGAAGTCATGTCAAAATGATCGAAAACAATGGGGTATACCAATTGTTTTTTTTCCTTCCCTCATTTGATTTGCTTATTTGCTCTGGCAGCCTATATTGTAAGCTCAAACTATTCAACAGCTGGCTCTTTAAGGATTTCAGTTCAAAGTGTGTGTAGGATGAAGTAGAAACAAAGGGAAAAAGGAAATAAATTTTTATGAGATCCTATTCAACTTTTGTTGCAAACACCAAAGAAAAGAAAATTAGTCCAGAATTCTTTTATCATTGTATGCCAGAAATCACATGGAAACAAATACGACATCTTACCTCATCACGTAGGAAGAAGTAAGGCAAACTTCTAACTTTTAAAAGATGACTTCAAACTTTTCCCTCCCTTTGAAATACACATATAGTTATGCATCTTACACATGAAACTTTTGGAGTGAGAAAGTTCCTATGAAAGTCCATAGCCTTGATCTCAAACATGGAGTTTGGCAAGCTGTTTGGTCAATGATTACACCATATCTATGGATCAGAGTATTAGAAATTTAAAGGAAGTAACGCTGAAAATTGTTTGGATCTGATTCTGTACTCATTCCACCTGGCTATCACAACATGCTAAGCTTTGATTTCAGTGATGATCAAAGTGAAACTGATAGTCATCCATTATATAGGGTTAGTACAAATTTACCATAGTTGACCTGAATCTCCCATGTTTTCTGACAGTATTAGGGAAATAATACACAAGAATACAGTAATGGACGTTTTTCTTTGCTGGAAGACAAAAGGCAAATCATCACACCTACTTTTTAGTCTCTTCTTTGCTAAATAATGTTCTGCAGGCCATTTGCATTTCTCTTTCACAATCAAGCATGTTAGGAAGTACAAGTTATGCCTGCAATAACTTTCCACTACAATTCTGTCCTCTTTTCTCATTCATGTGTACCTGAAGTGATAAATAAAATCTGAAGTTATAATATGCAAAGCTGTGAAATGTACATCAGCCCACTGAGTCCTTTCCTTGCCAGTTAAGAACAGAAGGCAGCTTCCCAGCTATCCAGGAGCATTATGCTACCAACATGATTCCCAGTCCTTACACCAGAGACTGTCATCCGTGTTCACCAAACAGAGAGTTAAAGTACATATTTCAGGGTAGAGAGTGGGATGTTTATGCTTGTGGCCTGAGGAAAAATGTATATTGGTATTTAATTCCCATACCTTTTGCCTGGTTAAGCAGATATGTGGTTTGTTGCAGAGTTCTCTAGACCCATACCTCATTAAGCAGAGTGAGAGTTTCCACTGAGAAAGAGCAGAGTCACAGCTTAAAATTATTTTAATGTTTGTTTTCACATATACTGGTAGGTATCAACAGTCCCTCCAGGTTTGTGCCAATGCTACTTACTTTTCCTTACCCCTCAAAGCAACACAAGGCCCCCCCACCTAGCAGGGTGCTGGGTGAGATGTGCAAAGGTCAATTGTCCAAAAAACCACCTAGGATTAGGCTTTCAATCCAGATGTTCTTCAATGGTAAAGCCTCCAGAAAGGGATTCTGTGAAGAAGGGAATTTTTTTTGTCCCCCAAAATAATTTGTGCATCTTCTCCCACTCTCGCTTTGCCAGGCTGGCAGAATTACTCCCTCTTATCCTTTTCTGAGCGACCCAGAAAGCCTGCAAGTCTGCAGGAGGCCAGTGCTTGGTAGGTGCTGAAAGAACTCTAGCCTTGCTAGTACCACTTCTTCAGTGCTGCATTAATGGACACAGCCTGCTAGGGGACAAGAACAGGGACACGAGCTAGGGCTGCCTAGGGTGGTGGGAAATGCTGGGGGCATGGGGCTTCTGGTTGCCTTACACCAAGTTTGGTGTGAACCTTTGGAAACATTCGCATATCTGCACAGAGAGACAGAAAACACTGAGGCAGAGGAAGAGCAGACTCCAACATCCATGATGGAAAGTGAAGACCAGTCAGCCCAACCTGGGAACTGATTTGTTAAGGAGACAGGATGGTTGATATAGAAGGTTTCTTTTAAAAAACATTTTTCAACCTACATCTGTTTGCATTTAGTTTTAAACCAGATTGTACTTGCAGAGCAGGGTATGTGTTTCAACTCTACTGAAAGCCTGCAGACAGCAAGGGAGATAAAGGCATTCTGTTCCTTGTGCCACGCAATAATAGGGAAGGCATTAATAATGCTGCACTGAAAAATAAACCCTCTGTTTAGATAGCTTTATGCAACAATAACAGGAGCCTGCTCATGATCTCAGTGTACTCTCTATTTACTAGGTACACTATGTACAAATTACACAAACTTGCTCAAGCCCCTGAAATTACAAAATTTACAAGCTAAATTAATCAGAGCTTGACAACACAGCAGAGGCCACTTCACCTCGCATCCAGTGTCAGAGAGGGAAGATAATTTTGTCATGCAGGCACAAGCCTGTGCTAGAGGACAGCTAGTTTTGACTTCTAGCTTTGTTCAGTCAATCCTGCTTCAATTCTCATGGGAATGACTGACCAATCTGTCTGTGTTAGTAATTAAAATTTTAAATTGGAGGGGGGAAGCAGGAGTACCTTTTGAAATAAATGAATACTTCGCCCAATCTGGAATTAATTTTGGGACTATCTGTATCTTTCTGTAATATAAATAATTACACATCATGTACAATACAAGAAAATGGACGACTTACAGCTAGTGAAGAGGCAACATCATCTGTAAAATAAAGTGACTCTCAGCTTGTCTTCAGAGTTTCTTCTAGGACTTTTAGACTTCTTTTTTTCCTTCCATTTCTTGAAGTTCAAATCTTTTTGTAAGACCTGAGAGATACGCTCCCTGTGTATGATATTGTGAACTTCTCAGTTGTCCATGGAACTTGTTAAGTTGCTCTTTATATGCCAAATGGGACAGCAGAAGTATTTTCAGTAAGAGGCCCTTAGCCACTACACTGAAAAGCAAGTAGTTGGTTAATATTTTATGTGGTGATCATAGATTGGCAGGCTGAAAAGCAAATCTGTGCATAAAAGTAAAACAAAGCAATCAATCATAGAAGCTCCATAAAACATATTTATGAAGTTGTGGAAATTCTGAAACAAACTGAAATCCTTTTGGAGAGCAACAGTTTGGGGTATACTGTCTTTCATAAAATTTTGCCACGTTGGCCTCTCCAGAGATCTCAGGCTTACATGAAAAAAATTTTGTCATTGTCCTTAGCTTTAGTTTTAGGCTGTTTTGTTTAGTCACTGTGCTCCAACATTAACCACAGCAATGTGAAGCATGAACACTGCTGCATATTGTGAGCACTGTAACAACAGTCAACATTTGCCTGTATCAGACATTTTAAAGTTATGATTGTTTTTTGTCCAGTGAAACATCTCAAAAACTTCCTGATGCTACATTATCTCAGAAAAGCCTGTAATAAATTTAAATGCATATGTTACTTAAAAAACCCAAGCTTTAGGTAGATGTTCACAATTTTTAAAGCATGTTAATTATATTTTTGTTTTCTCTATCCCTCTTACAGACATGTACCTAGGCAGACCTAGGGTACCAGGTATGTCTGGATATGAAGAAGGATATGAAAAGACTTGATAAATGTTTTAAGAACTGACACATTTCCAAAATTGTTTTCTCTAAAATATATGACCTATATAGAATAAGTGATGGAGCAAGGCAGAAAGAAAGCTTTGCTGGCACAACCTTTATGTAACTCTCTAGTGTCATTTGTTTCTATACATTTTTAATGAAAAACGGAATGTGAACTGGATTTTATTGCCTTTTTGAAATAGCAGCATATGGAATTCTGTTCAGCCTTATATTCTCTGACATGCATGATCAAACTGCCTTTTAGATTTCCTTTCTAAAGATCCTTTCAGAAAGGCTCAGTGGTGGAAAACATCTTTCAAAAAAATGTTTTTATAAAGGGAAGATTCTAAAGAGGTAGAAGTCTTTGTGCATGTTAACATATCCTGTTGTTAATATCATAGCATTTTAATGTAAAATAATGGTAAGGAAAAAAGTCTTCATTTCTCAGCAGTTTTTTTTCTTTTCTGTAAGAACAGATTGCTCTTCTTCTGTCTGTACTGAACTTGCACCAAACTGTATCAGAAATTCAGCACAGGAAAAGAAAAAAGGTCATTTACCTTGCAGATCCAACAGCAGAAAGTACTCCTCAAGTCTTTGGCTAGAGACGACCAATAAAAAGAAGGGCTAGTTTCAGGTTATGTAACATTAGATGATGGGGTCACACATTAGGAGCTATTCCAAAAAGAAAAAGTGTTATAAAGAAGGAAGAAAAGAATAAGATGTACTTCCCAAGCCCTAAGTTTTGCAAACTAAAGGTGCTGCTTCTTTTCTAAGTACAACCTGCTAGGGTTTCCTAAAATATCACATTTTAATGCTTTAGCTTAAAGCTCAATGCTTCATAAATCTGATTTTCTAGAGGGTATCTTTTTTGACAATTAATATTTCACAAATTTCTCTACGAGAGTGTAAAATACTGAGTTTAACTTACATGTGGACGTATAGCTTCTTTGAGGCCTAACATTTTTAAAAGACCCTCAGCTGTAAGTAGTAGCAGCTGCTGAAGAAAATGCAAAAGAACATCGAGATCTATTGCACAAAAGAAGAGAATATGATCAGAGCACTGTAAATGCCGTAAGACTGCTAGGAATCTTGCTAATGTTCTCCCTTCTCAAGGCCCTTTACCCCTGAGGAATTTGGGAAGGGGAAGGAGGAGTAAGGTAGGAAGGCAAAAATATGATGAAATTGTTTAAATAGCAAAACAGGTTTTACCATGGAAAACGTCACTGTTTTCCATTGGAGAAAAAGATTGTAATAAAAAAAAAAATTCAAAATCCCTCGATAGAGAAGCATAGATCAAGAGAAATAGTTTGTGGCCACAGAACCTCAGGATGGAGGCTTGGTTATCCCTATCTGAATTCCCCAACAGCCTCACCAGTTCAGTGACTCTGAAGCACAATATGATGGCTGCGAGGGATTGCCTTTCCTCATGGTGCTTCATGGAAAATGTGGTCCAGTTTGGAGGTCCAGATTGTAGAAGAAAATGGGACTGACTCATTTCCCTTGTAATTGCCTTGAGTAACCAAAAGAACCTTCATATGTTAATATGTATTGTTTGGTTTTTTAACCAGCAATTTTGGACTTCTGGCTAAAAGAAAGGTTCCATGGGGAAAGTTCTACTTTTTTCGTTCTTAGTCATGTCTCAGGTTCTCATTTTTGTTATTTGGATGCGTCTGTACCATTTCTGGAGTTCAAATGTCCTGGTTCTTTGTGACTTTATCTTCCTGGTGACCATTGACATGGATCCTGCCCATCTCACCCAGCAGCTCTCATCTGCACTAGGTATTTGTCCTTACAGTAGTATCCACAAAGAAAAGAAAGAGCACAGTGTGGCAATAATTTACAAAGACTGACAAAACACTGAAGCAATATTTCACACACCCCTCAGAGCACAAAAGAGAACTGAATTTCTGGAGGGAACAGTAGCCATCTAACTAATTGCTTTAGGCAAAAAATTCACTGTCAAGGTCAGTCTAAAAACACAGTGAGGCAGGGTATATTTTATTACATGGAACGTCTCAGTGTTTTAATTTGATTATGTTATTAGTTCCATGTAAGTATATTAACAGAAAAGGCGTGATTAGCTGAATAAATTTCAGAAGCGATGTGAAGGCTGGTGTCAGCAGTTACAAACCAGACACCAGTTTTTGCCTATGAAGGCAAGAAATCAAAATTTAAGGTGGAACTTCCCAGAACAGACACCTGAAAAATCTATCATAGGAAAGGAACGCTTATGGGATTTCTGCTTGTCCAGACAGAGGAAAAGCCTCTTTGGTCAAATGACAAGAAAAAGGACAGTTAACAGAGTCTTTTGAAGGTCAGTTCAACCTTGGAAAATTAATCTGGAGAACATAGCTCTAAACAAAATTTCCAGTAGCAGAGAGCATCACTGTCACAAGGCCCTGTCTGAAAAATCTGACACTGACACTGACAAGTGATGTTCACATAAAAAAAAAAAAATCCAAAACCCAAACCACACAACATTTATTTTGATACTTTAAATATAAATAAAGCTGACTCTGCCTCAAGAGTGTATTTGAGGACTTCAAAGGTAAGACTGAAATTCCATTAGACCACTATTATATGCTTTTGAACACTTTAAAGACAAACACTTCAGCAAATAAAAGCATGCTGCTGTGAATCCAGATATTCCTTTTTTCTTTTTCCATCTGCCTCTTCTTGCACCTTTGGGCATTCAGATGCTCTTTATGTTGCTCTTAGAATTTGAGCTAATCTTCTGATTTTAAATGTTGTTGTTGCAGAAAGAAAAAGCTGAGAACAGTAGGAATTAGAGAAACTACGTCTGTCTGGACACCAAAAGGCAAGTACTGACAGGACATGATGTTGGAGAAAGTAAAAATTTTTTCACTGGTGCAAAGGAAGAAAAGCTAGACCTATTCAGGAATTGCATATATGTATAACTAATTACATCTATGTTTGTGCTCTTCTAGGGTGAGAAAGGTCTCCTGATGTGAAGAAGGCCTTGATGTTTTCTTTGACTACCTATTTGCAAGGTGTCAGGACTGCTCAACCTTGGTGCTACTGGCAGAGGCCATGTTCACCTCCCAGGCCTGTGTGGCAGAGCTTGCAGAAGGGAAGGCAAGGCAGAATGGGGTGATGTGGTAAGAAAATACCCTCCCTGAGCATAGGAGAGGACTCCAAGGGGAGGAGGCAAACATACAGGATGAGAAGTCTGGGGGAGAAACTAGTGTCCCTGGGCCAGCAAAGGTGGTGGCAGTTCTGTCCCTACAGCCCCGCAGGCTGTTGCTAGCAAGGTTGTGAGCAAATCAAGCCTTGAACACTTCCTAGTGACCAGGATTCAGTGTAAGATTTTGCTGCAAAAGGCTCTGTTCCCACTTTCCTGAGAGGTGAGAGGACACGTCAGGAGAGATTCTTTGCCTCTCTGAGTTTAATGTGAGGTGCTGTAAGTGAATCAGACACTTCAGAATCTCTTCATGATGGCAGAAATCACAACTGTCTGCCCCGCAGATCTTCTCTTCCCCTCCTGTGTCTTCTGGATGAGTTGGCTTGGTCATTTCAATGCAGAAAGGATAAAATCCATGCTACCCGTTTTAGTACCCTGATTTTGTCCCATTTGGACTTGTATTTCCATTCCAGTTGTCCTGTTTGCAGGAAAAAAATACGAGCAATAAAGTCCTTAGGACAACTCACATTTAGAGTTATATTGTTATAAGAAATCATTGCTTATGCAATATGTGGGACAAACACCTTTAAAGGAAGAAATTGTTTGATTTCCTTTGAGCTTAGTTGCCTTTGTCCAGGAACAAGTGTTTTGGGAGATAATGATCCTGACTTGGTTTTGCATCCATCAGATATGTAACTTTGACACTCATGTTTACCCTTCTGAAAGCTACAAAGGTCTTGGACTATATTACAGAGACAGGAATGAAAAGCAAAGCAAAGCTGTAGAAACAGAACAATATGCACCAATCATACGACAGTGTTACTGTCCAAAGGAAGAGTATGTGCATATATCAAACTATGCATTTTAAAAAGGCTGTAAAAATAGCTTACATCATCATGCATTTACTTCTGGGGAGGCAAAGAAATTGCTTGAATTTCCCAGTCAGACAGGCTATGAAATATTGGGTGGAAAGGCACCAGTGGTAGCCAAACTGAAGTCATGTGTTTCCCCTTAAAAGATGGTTCTGCAAGCTCTCAGTGTTTCAGGAAATCCTGTTGAAATCATTGTGATCGTTACCATGAGTACTTATTTTACAGAACTAGACACTCTGCTACGGCACAGGAAATTCTTTATAGTTTGTGTGTTTATTGAAACTGCTATGATGTATATAAATTGAACTAAAAGCACACCAGTCACTGTTATGAATAGAACAGATCAAACTATTCATTATGAATCACATTTATTATAAATGTCACTGTATTTGTACTGAATAACAAAATACAAAGTCTCAGGAGTGAAACAATTTAATGCCCCTTCCTCACCCAGTGATCCTTTCTATAGCTCATTTTAAGGTTAGTTGTTAAAGTCTAAGCAAACACTTGACTGCTATTTTTGGAATATGAGAGAGCAGGCTGTAAGGAGTTATAGCTGTGAGCAAAGGTTCTCTGAACTGGCCTCTAACTGTTTTTCAAGCTTACAAATACATACACCAGTCGGCACGTTGTCAAATGTCCTCTTCTAACTCAGCTGGAAGTTAGAATGAGACTTTGACAGTTTCAAAACAGAGCATCATTTCATAAGGGAAGGAAGGTAAGGTGCTGCTCCAGGGCACTATTCTGGCGTCAAGTCCTACACCTGTGTTGTTTTACAAAAGGCTTTTCCAAACTGGCAGAGATAGCAGCCAACAATGAAAACAAATACAAATTCTTAAGCTATTGGAAATTAATAAATAAATTAATTACTAAAGCTGCAAAACACATCAGTCTTGTAGGAAGGTGCAGTCTTATATAATAAATTCACATGCAACATTGTCTACAACCGATAGCTAGTTAAGTCCAGACGTTTTGAATGCTGTAATATGGTAAGATTTACTTGAAGAAAAGGCACAGTTAATTTCTTATCACTGGCAGCTTTCTGTTGCAAAAAAATCTATTTTTCTGCCTAAGGACTGTAGCTGATATGCCAAAGACTTTCTATTTTCTAGCATACTTCTTTGAACATTGACATGAATGCTCTGACCCATTCTTGTAAAAATTCAGGAACTGATCATAAAAGTTTAAATGAAATATTTTTCCTTTGGAAATTAAAGTTTCTCCAGAAGAAAAACAGTTTATAGTAAAATGTCAATTTCCATTGAATTTGGCAAAAAAAATCCAACTAGTTTTCAGATTGGTCTCAAAAAGTAAAAACACATTAACAATTATGATATGACATTTTTTTCAAATCTATAGCAAATAATAATATAAAAAGGAATTTGTAGAGTGTTATAAATTTATATTCTGCTTTGGCTAAGAGAGCATGTTGAAGAAAGCCTTTCATGCAGAATCAAGTTTCTTTAAGATACAAAGTTCAGTTGTCCCTTAATAGTTATAAAATTACAGGTTGTGTGGAATATATTTCCACCTTCTGGCAAACCCTAATCTGAGTCTCAGGTTGGTGCCCTAAATCACCTCCTGTGCACACTTTAAAGCCTTTTATCCCAAATCTGTTTGCCTGCCGGCCAGACCAAAATTCACAAGCTGAAGGGAGGGCTGCTTCACACTGATGGACACTGCAGCCGTGCTTAGGAAAGACAGGGCTGTTCCAGTCACCACCTTCTCACCTCATTGCAGGCTTCCTTTCAATTTCTTCTCATTGGCAGTTGCTACCACAAGGTTTTTTTGCTGGAGTTATACACTGCTTCCACCACACAAGTTGAGTAATGACTGTTCAGGCGATAAAAAGACATACAATCTCCTTAAAATTTGATATTATTTATTGTTAGCAGGTACCTTAAAAATAGCAAGCTCATGACTATTCAGAACAAAATAAGACTTAAACTTTACTAGTCACTAAAGAGAAGTGAACAGCCTCAAACAGGGAGTTGCCAGTAATCATGAGAAAGGCAGTGTCGTACTGTGAGGCAGTAGCCCAAATTCTCTGATTCTTGTTGCCTCTTCCCTATCTTTTGCTAGCAAAGGATGGTGCCTCATGCTTATCCACTGATAACTGTCTCCACTTGCACTGACTTTTTGAATGCAGTCACCTGTTATCATCCAGCACAGCAGACGTGGCGAACACAAAGTCGCATTGGCACATATCACTAATGGCATTGACTGGTAATTGTCACATTTTTAGGGTATCTGTAGTGAGACGAATGTAGAAGATCCAAACTCATAATCAGATTTTGGATAAGAAGCATGAGTATGCCACTAAGACACTAAATGTAACTGTCTAGATGTGGTTGTCTGCATTTGAACGAGATGTCTAAGCTCTCATTACAGTCAGTTGAAATCTGGGGTGTGATTTACCTGCCTATGCTCCAGCCACTCGGGATGCTGCCCGTTGTACCCACCTGGCTCTTGCTGCCAGTCAAGAAGTTATGGGTCTCCCAGAGGTCTTTTCACATATAGCTAGAAGCATCGTGTAAGCATCCATATGTAGATACTCAAATTTAGGTGTCTCGGAATGTCCTTGCCAGCAGTCTTGGTGACAATGACATAGATAATAGATGCAGAGTAAAAAATTTCTCTTCAGCTGGAATTCATGCATAGTCACTCTACCTGCTTAACCAAACATACATATTCTTACAGTCAAGTAGTATTCTCAAATTCGCTGTTTTCTTTGAAATTCATTGTTTTCTTTGACACTTTGTTCTAGTTAATCCTCTCTAATGGAAGCTGTGGAGAACCCAGCCCTCTGAAATGATAACAAATACACTTCATGCACAGGTAATGTGTACCGTTAAGGTCTTTGATTGTGTCTTCCCAGGACATTCAGTTTGTAGTCCTGATGAGGCCTTTGAATATTATTCTCAGAAGTTTTATTCTGTTTACATACTTGAGTTTCAGTTCTACTATTTAATATAAGGAGACACTTTTCAAGGAAGTGTCATGCAATAAGAAAAAGAAAAAATAGGTTTTATGTCATCAACTTGAGGGTTTATATCATCCCCTCGTTTTTGGTTTTTTTTTTTAAATCTTTATTATTGAAACTTTGGATATCCTATTCATTGTTCAAAAAAAGAATGGTCACATTTGCAGGCACTCACTAAGCTCTTGATTACCAGAACCTTGGAAATCTTAACTCACTCAGACAAAACGATTAATTTCATCTGAGGTGATGAGTTGGGTAGTTCTCAGCCATAGCCAAAATCATACCTAATCACAGAATGCTGAAATTGGCCGTTAAGGTAAGTCCAGACAAGCTGTGGCCCAAAGCAGGATCACCAGAATATACCAAGGGTTCAGTCTATGTTTTTCCACTCCTCTCGCCACTGACTCAAAAAAGTAAAGTAAGCTTCGTATAGTGTTGCCCAGCCAGAGGAAAAAAAGGTCTTTCTGTTGGGTGATGCTTAACACCCTAAGGTACATAGGATGAAGTTATGCAAGGTGGCTGGACCAATTTTGAGACCAGTTGGGGACAGTCTTATTACTTCCTTGGCAAAATTATCAGCACACTGTGTTAATTGTACTGAGAAACTGATGAAAAGAGCTCTCATTTAGACAAGTTACTCTGTGACCCGCCTTACTCAGTCCTGTTTGTCACTGCTCCATCTGGCAATGGTCATCAGTATGAGACAGATAGGTCTAGATGCAGTAGTACATAGTCTTCTGCTGATAAATAAAATGAGGCTTCTGCAGTTACACAGGCCGTACTCATAAGTATGACTGTTGCATGTGTGATTTCTGAGATGCAAATGTCATGTATTCTTCCCCAGCTGAACAGATTACTTCCAGTTTGTTAAGCAGTTTCCCTTTGGAGCACAAGAAAACGATCAGGAAACTTTGTTTTGCTGCAATAGTGTTGGTGGTGTTTGTGTTTTGGTGATCATGTGAGAATTTTATTAGGAGGCTTATATTTTCATCTTAATTTTGAGTTATAAAGTTTTGTTGTATTTCCACTGGTGTCCTAAGGAGGAATTTGGCCCGATGTTTTTAACCTCAAGGCTAATTCACATACTTTGGTTTCAGCTGGGAAATGTGAAATTCTTGTTTACTCCAAGGCTTCTCAAGATGGTCCAGTCTATGAAGACATTAGGCCTTCAGCCTTTACTTGCACTGAATAACTTCAGGGGATGACTAGTATTGCTGAAACCTATGACCCAGATGTTTAGGCATTTGCTTCCTGTTGACTGCAGGGCTGCAAGGCCTGAACGGTTGTTCATCCATCTGGGCTAAGTGAAGGCACATTCCACAGCGTTTCTGAGGGATGTAGGACCAGAGCCAAACTGGAAATAAAAGGATACTAGCGTCATTAATGAATGGCTTAAAGTGTTGATTAGTAACAACAGCTTTTATATATAAGAAATTGTGAAATATCATGAAGGGGGGAACATGTTTGAAACACATAAAAAACTGCTTAGAAGAAATATAATCGTTGCTTATGCTAAGGAACTTGTTTTGTCTTGTTACCTTTGACGTGATGGGGTTGTGGTAATTGTGATTACCACACAATTAACTCCTAGAGGTCCCACTTTGCTGCCTCTTATGAAAGTTCTTGAAAAGAGAAGTCCTTGAATAATAATCTTGCTAATGAAACACTCCAAAGGAGAACAGCTGCCAAGAATGGTGTCTATATTCCTGACGTTATAGAGCAGGGGAGAAAGCTCACTTCTTGGCTGGGATTGACTAGAGAAGCAATATTACATCTTCATGCAAATCAGAAGGAGTCATCATCAAATGGGAATGTTTCCAATACTCTTCTACACAGATCTGTATATTCAACATACACGATGATTCAGAAAACAGTGAAGCTAAATAAATAGTAATGGCAGGTCAGTTGGACCACCCCTCAGTTTCACACAACTTGGTGAATTGGGCCTATCTATCAGAACAGTGTGTTTTAATACAGTCAAATGCAAGGTCATACATGTAGGAACAAATAATGCAGGTAAGAAACTGGATTCTTAAGACGGATTCATCTCACCTAACTTCAGATGCCTTAAATGCGTCTGTTAACATCTCAGCTGGTCATGCTAGATCCCCTTTATAGTCAGTAGACAAAAATAGACACCTCTAGAGTGCAATTCACCAAGCCTAAACTAGTTGTCTAAATTCTACCAATTACTCCTAAAAGTGTTTATTGGCTTTCACGGATTATAAAGGGAGGCCAGATGCCTAGAATTAGCCTGCCATGGGCAGATTTTCCCTGCACATGCTTCAGGAAACCAGTGTTCTCTTTGCTGTTGATCACTGTAGTCTGGCATACAAGAGCACAGAGAAGAGTGGGCTTACAGAAGCTTTAATTATTGGTGTTTTATAGGTGCTGTGAAATCCTAGTCCCTTTGGTAATTATTTATTATTAGTAGCGGTATTAATATTGGTATAGTTTGTTTTAAACTTAGTGGCGAAGCTCCTAAAATGGGAACATTGTTTTGTTTGTCTTTTTGTGGGCTCACTAAGTTAGGTTTTTGAGTCATGTACAGTTTAAGAGGAGGTCAGGGCTTTATTGACATGAAAGCAAATAGGAATCTCCAGTTGTGGGAAGCAGCAGGTAGGTGTGATGAGGTGGATGCAAATGGGATCTCAGATGAATGTTCAGCCTGTTCTTATTCTGCAACAGAGAGTTAGGAATCTGGGAAGCAACTGTCATCGTCCCCATGTAAAGTACTACCGGATGTCTCTTCTTCTCAGGCCTTGGAGAGGTGTGTATCTCAGACACCAAAGGTTTTGGTATGAAGTTTGTGAGTCAGCAACGGCAATCACTCCTGTACTGCAGAGTACACTAGTGAATTCAGAAATGCCATGCTGGTTTATATAAGCTCTACCATAGAAAGAATGTCAGTAACATGCTGTTAAACCATGAAACAGAAATCGTTTTGGCTGCCTAATCAAATCCTGACAAGTTCAAGAACCTGTTCCTTTTCAGTCCTGATATTGTGCCTAGGACTTTCAGGGTAGGTTTCTTTTAGCAGGTAGCACAGCAGGAGCATCTCAGAAAATATCCCATGCAACAATGAGTGTATTGAGGAAGTAAATGGCTTGATCAAGTGGCTTCTCTATTGTTTTCTTGCTTGTGGCATTTCTGGCTCAACTGAAAATGCAAATGTTATTGACATTACTTGTGCATTACCATTCCTGCACAGGCCATTTGCTCTAATTTTTCAAGATTTTGTAGCAGTTTATACTTGGCAGAATTCCCATGAAGATGTATGTATGTGGTATCTAAATAGTGATTAAAGGATTGTGCATGCATATGAGAAAGGTGAGGAGTTGCAACTTGTGGCAATGACACCTGCTGTTCTTTTATCCCAAACCACACACCGTTAGATGCTGCCTTTATAAAACAGTCGTGTCCTTTGCAAGCAGAAGATAATCTGGAACCTCTTTTTCAACCATCTGTTCTTTGCTGAAGCCTTGTAAGGTGTCCCAGTGTCCTTGTTCTGGCTCTCCTTATAATTCTTTGAATTCCCCTCATATCTTTAGGCTTCAAAAAGAAGCACATGGGGCGACATGATGTACATTTATCTGCCAGATACAGCCCTGTTTCTTAGGTGTTCTTCCTGCTCATGCCTCTGATGTTTCCGTTTGCTTTTCTGCAATATAAGAAGGGTTATGAACTGCAAGAACATTTAGTCTATACACATACTCGCTATACCTCAAATTTACAGGACTGTTCTTTCTGGGAATAATTAGATCCTCCACCATTGGAGAAGCTGGTTGCAGATCCTGGTAATCCGAATTAGATCAATTCAATTAATGCCCAAAGAAAATTGCTGATATTTCTTCTGTATTATCACTTGGAAGGCCAAAAAAAAGTTCCCACTGCTATAATACCTTGCTGTGTTAATATGGATGACAGAAAGTGTTTTTTCCCATTGCCTAATTGAATGCCAGCACTGTTAAGAACTGATAGCAGCTGCTGCCAGAAACAGCCATTTGTAGAACACAATAGCAACTTTTATTGAGCCTGCAAAATCAGAGGCTATGCTATGTAGCGAGAGTCTTGAAAAAGCACATAAAAAATGATACAAAAAACATACTAGCATTGTGGCAGGTAGGAGGCCTGTCTGATGGACAGTGGTTGTAGGAAACGCTATAGCACTGTTCAAATAGAAAAATGCAAACTTTATGATTTGGTCCTTCAGCTGCATAGCAACATCCAAGCTTTGCACCCCTGTAACAGCCTCAGTGTTAGTAATGTGGAAAATCTGACTCATGACTGTCTGAGGTCCCAAAGCAAGGTTTGGAATGAAACCTGTATTTATTTAAGGATATATTTCTTGGCAGTATTCGAGGGACATTACCACAAATTCTCTGCTTTCAAGCTAATTTCTACAGTAACAATAAAAAGTGTTAGGTCAGAGATCAAACAGAACTTTTTTAAGGAAAAGCAAATTAAATTCCATTTTAAAATTAATACCTATTAAATATTCACAGAGTTACATCTTCTAGAAGAAGATATAAAGAAGAAACTAAGAGTTTCCTAAGAAACTTTTATTAGTTTAGAAAACTTGTAACAATTTAGTGCTAGATCACATCTGTAAGCAGCACAGATTGTACTTGCAGTATGGGAGACTCTGCTGTGGAAAGCAGCAGCCTGGAAAAAGACTTCAGCTGATTAAGGAGCCGTCAGTGTGATGTTATGGCTGAGAGAGTTAACATGCCTAGGGAAGGTAGAGCTGAACAGGAGCACAGGTCTGCTATCACTGCTCTGTAAGGAAGCAATGAGGCATGGGGAGCCCAGGGTCCATTTTGTGGCCAAGAACTCCAAGGAGATGCACTCGGCCAAGGTATGAATGACCCAGAGAGTGATTTCAGTGAGGCTTTCTTTTCAGTGAGAATCATAATAAACTCACCGTATTTAGCCTATCCAAGAGAAATGTTGATAACTTGATAACGGACTTCAAGCATTCCCATGGGGGGTGAATTCTATTCAATCCAGTATTAGCTGTGAGGATAAGAGAATATTGGACATCAAAAGGGGTAATGCAAGAGTATCTTTGGAAAATCCTGAGATCTGTATTATTGCAGGACTGTATCAAAAAAAGCCTTTTCTGGCCTTACAATATGTGAATATAGTCCCCCACATGCCCTTCAATTAATAGATTTGCTGTTTCTCTTTCTAAAGAAGAATTCTTTGGGTTCTGTTTTTCATACCCAGTAGCACTGAGATGAAATTGAGTCATCGTTAAATTTAGACACTGGTACTTCAGCCTTTTAGATGCTGAGTCTTTCATCTTGTTTTCGTGAAAGGCTTACCAACATAAAGGTACTTAGGAGTAAAAGTCTCTGTGTAACGTATTCCATGCTGAATCGGCATGTTTGCACATAGGGTAACTCATGAATAATTGCTCTCCATAGCTCTATCTGCAGACACATCTAGAGAACTTCTTACTTCAGTTTAATATTGTGAAGTTGTCTGTAAATCTAGACTTATATTTTAGGTATATATTCATATTCTGTGAAGGATTCTTCTGTCAATATAGAAAAGCCATAAAAGCCAGTGTAGTGCAATCCTTCTCTTCCTGATCCTTCCTTGCATTTTCAGTCTATACTAGGTTCCATAGTGCAGGTAGAAATGCTAGGATCAAACTGGAACAGTACTGGGGAATCAGTCCCACACGGGTCTGGTTCTGACCTGCCACTTGAGACAGTGCCTAGTTGTACTTTCGTAAACCTGGTGAGAAGTGGCTGAGCATTGAGCTGCAGCAGAGCTTTGATTTCTAGAAATCGAAACATAAGTTAGAATGTGAGAAGTTAATTCAAATGTTTTTCTTATAGCTATCTGACAGTAGAGTGTTGTTCACAAGCAGGTTTAGCCCAAAACATCTTTGGTTTGTCTTAGAAATCACAAAGTTTTAAAGGAAAAGTTTGTTTGTTAGTTTGTTTTTCTTATTTGCTACTACATTTTAAGTCTTTGGAGATAATTGTATTTGCAACCATGAAGATTAGAATTTGTTCTTAATAAAGTAAAGCATCAAGGAATGGGGAACTTCAGAAAAACTTCAACACTGATAATAAAAACCCTAAGTGTCATCAATACTGAAATAAGGTCAAGTCAAGCTCTCCTCTTTATTTTCCAATGAATCAGTACTTCCTGTTCTGTTTGTCTGATGAGCTACTATACCATCCATCCACCTCAGCATCTTATTGTAACCTGTATAATCACTTAAAGGTGAACAGGGAAGATGTTTTGGTTTCAATGGCATTATACAAACAAATTAGCAAAAGCATGTGATGTTCACAAAACCAGGATTTCCCTAGAGGTTTTTATGTGAAAAGCTAATACAGCCCCTTCCATCCCAGAGCTAAAGGCAGAATGCCTTCTTCATTAATCAGCCTTCTCTTCAGTTTAATAGTACTTAGCAGTCACATAATGCTTTGTGTCCCCCAAGCACTGTACCAAAATTAAGGATCCTGTTGAGTAGTTAGACATGTAACTACCTGCTAAGGGAGTGCTGACAGTAATCATAAGTACAAGTGTTTTCAAGTTAAAAAAAAAAAAAGAAAAAAAGAAAGAAAAAGAAAAACTAGGTGCTTAAAGTAGTCCCACAATTTTAGAGGACTCTTATTTTTTCCTCTTTTACAGTGATTAGATATCATGTTGATAAATGCCTTGTTACATCTGAAGAAAAATAGACCATCAGTATGTGGTAATTTTGCCTGAGGTCCTAGGAATATCGCATGTGAAAAAGCAACAGGGCAATAGTTTTTATGTAGTCATTTCTCTTCTGCTTGTCTGGGTCATTTGGTGACTTTTGCTGTGTCTATATTATTAAATAATGTGGACAAATAAGATCTATAGAAGTAACAGTTGACGTTTAGGGCCTGACATCCGTAATATGCGCATTTCAGAGGTTTTATATTAGAACTAAACCGGTCCCATAACCTGAGTGCCCTTTACAGCTGGAGTGCATTAAGTACACCCCCAGGAGCACATCTTCCAGTTTAGTTTCATCCAGAAGGAATCCAGGTCATGCACTCTGAGACCACTCTGTGGTGCAAATCAAAGCACGGCAAATAGAGATAATAGGAAATTTGCTTCAAAATCTCACTCTTCCTCTAAACTGAAACACTAACGTAGGCACCCCTCTGGGACTCGAAGGGAATGTACTGTCTCTAACTCACAGCAGATCCTGTACTGGCACACACTGACGAGCCCATGTATCATTTTGAAGCACTAGCTGGCTTGTTTTCAGGGGAAAGGAATATACGTCTTTCATTACAGTTTGTAAGCAGCAGCTAGAAATAGAGGTGGGAGATCTGGAATTGAAAGACATTGATTTAATAAAGTGTTTAAGCATACACGGTTCCTAGAGCTCACATTATTAGTTGTTTGCCGAATCTGAGCCCCTGAAAGTTCATGCTTGAAAAGACTGGGCTATCTACAATAACGTTTTCCTGTGGTAGTCCTCAAATATCGATTCCTACTGTGAAATCGGCCGTATGTTGCCATATGGATACCAGCATGGAGCCTGCTAGAGCAGTGTGCTGTCTGCAGCAGTGTTAAGCTTTCCCCAGAGTAGGGCAGAGGCACCCACTGCAGTAGATGGCTGTGTAAGAGTCTGCCCCCAGCATGAGGTCTCCAGTCCTAATTTAAGTGAGAGAGATCAGATTTTGAACTGAAGCATGATTAACACCCATTCCAGAGTGGTAACAACAGCAGTTCTAACTTTGGGTAAAAACCAGATTTGAATGGTATATTTAAGGCCCATCTGTAGCAGGAGTCACCAGGGGTCATTAGACACTGTAGACATCCATCTAGACAGGAGTTGTTGGTCAGTGACCAGCACATTATGAGAATTGTCCAAACATAGCCATAAATGTGCATATGAGGGACTGCCTGCAAAAAGAATGTATAATTATTGACAATAAATACAGGCAGCCACCAAAAAGAGAGAAGAGTAATTTAATGTTACTATATGATAAAGTTTTATTGAGTTATAGGAGGCTGTAAATCTCACAAGCTGTTCCTAAAGAAGAGGATTCTTTCCCATTATTTCATTTAAATCTGGTAAATAGCCTGAGGCAGGGGGCTTCCATCCTTTCCAAATTTTTAGATTTGTTCACAGTTTATAAGCCTGTAACTTTGCATGGCCTCATCCATGCAAATGTTCAATCCCTTTTTGAGTCATGCTGAGCTTCTGGCTGTGTTACTGCCTCATGAGAAGACGTTCTATAGGCCAAGCAAGAAAAACACATTTCCTTTTACTGGTTTTACATCTGCTGCCTTTCTGTTTTCCCAGATGTCCCCCTGTTACGACAAAGTAATGGAGAAAGTACGCAGGAGTGTTCAATTTACCACCTGACTGCTCCTCATTAGTTTGCATGTCTCTATTTTGCACTTTCTTATTTATCTTCTCTTTATTTTACAGTGAAATAAACAGTCACATTTATTTTTCATTTTTTCTCAGTTCCTGAAGGTAATTTTCTCTGGAACCACCTTTTCTCTGTTGTGTTATTTTTGCTGCAGGACAACCAGAACTCAGCATACGACTTCAGGTAAGGGACTCGCTTCCACACAATCTATCATCCTTACAGGCCACCATGATATAACACCACAGAAACTCATAATCCCAGCATAGGTCTCCTGGCATAGGTCTCCTGCTCAAGCAACCTTCATTTTCCTCTCAGGGTGCTCTGTCAGTGTTGTCACTGACCTTAGTGTCTTCTTCCTTCACACAGCCCCAGCCCTACAATTGTCTTCCTCCACCATACCGTCTTCATCTGCTCCCTTGTTTCTTCTGTGGCTTTAATTAGCCTCTTTGGTGCTCTCCGACCATTTGACCATGTGTTTTATCAGAAAGGATGAACTGCCAGAGATTTTAGCCCTGCCTTGCCGCTACCACACATATATCCTGTTACCTTCATCAACTGCTGGCTGTAGAATCACTCTACTGGTTTTAGTCCCAGTTTGCATAGCCAATATTTACTCTTCCTCCCTGTCTGCCCTGTTGCCTCCCCTATAACTCCTAATAGTAGTTTCTTTCTTAGCCAAGTCCAAGTCACTGTTTCTCTTCACACTTGAAGAGTGTTGTTTCCTTTTTCCCCATCTTGCTTTTGCTGTTCTGTATTAAAAAAAAAAAGCTGCTTCTCCCTCTGTATAACCTGGGTGCTTGAAAGACAGTTGCAGAGAGGACAAGATACCTCTCAAGGACAGAGCCCAACCCTTTCTGGTACTGAATATGCTGCTCTGCGTTTATGGCACTGACATCCCTTGTGCCCTATGGCTGGTGAGAGGAATGAACTTTGCTGCGTGGGGAGAGGATATAGGGTTCAGACAGCATCAGGAGCTCAAATAGATTAATGAATATGTCTTTTAGTGTGTATGAAAGAATTTTCAAAAGTTCTTTTTGGCTAAATTTTCATCAGGATGTAAGCTCTTGCCCCACAGAATAGCTTTACTGCTGCTCAAAGAAAATGTCACTATGATTTTTTAACATGGATCAAATCATGTACTGTTTCCCTGAGTTTCAGCCTTGATGCAGGATGAACTGTTTCTGAAAGAGAGAACAGGTCAAGATCCATTATTAATAATAAAAAGAGGGGCTTACAGTGAAAGATGTCAGCCAGCCTGGATAGAGGAAAATGTAATGCACAGCCACAGTATGAAAACTGTAATTCAGAAGTTGAAGTGGAACAAAATTTACAAACCCAAGTAAAATGCTTTTACATTCTCAGAGAAACATTTATTGAATGCAATTACTCCAATCGAATGAAATTATTCAGTTACTCTCCATGAAGCACTTTAACATCACTTGAATTAAACTGAGAGATTTAAAGACTGCTTTTTGATACTGGTTTGTTAAAATCAATATGTTCCTGAGGCAAGTTTAGGTTCTGAAGGAGCTGACTCTTCCAGTGGAAAAAAAAAATCATTAAAACCAGAAGAAAATGACAACCACCTCATCTATTCTTTATTTTTTCTCATGATAAAAGCTGACGACACCAACTCTTTGTTCTAAACTTTGCAGTGTCCAAGTTGGCCACAAGCCTTTGTGCAAGGATAGACTGTTTAAAAAGTTTCAGTTTTTATATAATGAACAATGTAGATAGTTCCCCTGTGGTTATATCATTAATACATTTGAGAAAGCAGCAAACTTGAGTATGCAGAATGCGTTATGAGAACCAACAGACCATCTTCAGTTCAGTCCTGTTCCTCAGAGACAGTGTACTTCTGTTGCACCATAAAATGTTGATGTTTTTCAGGAGAAAGGATGAATAATAAAATTCTGTGTAGTTAGAAACAGCTTGTGTTCTTAGGATTGCCTGGCACTTTCCATATCCAATGTTTTGGTAATGTTTTATATTCAGGGCTCACATTGCTCTGCATAGAATGGTGCAGTAAATATCTATTAGGTGTTTTTGAGTAAGAGGTTGGAAAGGAGATTACTCAGGTTGAATGTTGATATCAGTTTCACCTAATTTTAGATACCTATACTCTAGAGGTTTGTATGTGAGATAATCCTCCTAGGACATCTTTGTAATTAGCACCTGGACTATTTTAGTAGCCTGTCTTAGAAGTGCCTATCTATTTCTCTCTACAGTATTTTTGATGTTCAGTGACTGAAAGCTCAGATAAAGGCATTCATATGTAGTCAAATAAATGCTCCCTTGGTGCCCTTCCCCTTTAGAGGCTCTAATGTCCCATAATTTCATACATAGACTTGAAATTTGGATTGGAGGGTTCTAGCCTCCAAACCAGATGTGCCATTTGTTAGTTTTGAAAACCTGCCCAGTTACAAGCCTTTTGGGAAAAAATGCAATTTACGCGTGCTGAGGCTTGCCATAGCTTCATAGAATCATAGAATTGTCAGGGTTGGAAGGGACCTTAAAGATCATCTAGTTCCAACCCCCCTGCCATGGGCAGGGACACCTCCCACTAGATCAGGTTGCTCAGACCCCATCCAGTCCGGCTTTAAAAACTTCCAGGGATGGGGCTCCCACCACTTCTCTGGGCAGCCTGTTCCAGTGTCTCACCACGCTCATGGTGAAGAGCTTCTTCCTAACATCCATTCTGAATCGACCCATCTCTAGTTTTAATCCATTCCCCCTAGTCCTACCATTACCCGACATCCTAAAAAGTCCCTCACCAGCTTTCTTGTAGGCCCCCTTAAGATACTGGTAGGCCACAATAAGGTCATCTCAGAGCCTTCTTTTCTCCAGACTGAACAACCCCAACTCTCTCAGTCTGTCTTC
>VYZM01004907.1:0-52615 GCA_013398915.1 Dromas ardeola
ATGGATTGTGAGCAAGACAGGGAGATGATCTTATCAATGACCTGCCTGCAGGGTAACTCAGTCGGGAACCTGAGTTACAGAGTGGGTGAAAACAGCACCCCCTGAACCTGCCTCTCCACAAATCGCTCGCCTGATTCATCGTCACCTGAGCATGGCAGCATCTACGAGGGGCCCACATTCCCCAACAAAGCCTTGCCCAGGCATGCACTGACAGAGTGTTTGTTTAAACAAACTGAGTTATTGGCATTTTTGTGGTCACTCTCATGGTGGTAACAGAGGACTCTGCTGCAAGCCTCCTTGCAGCAGCATCTTCCAGTGGATCCTGGTTTTGCTGAATGCCTGGAAGCCAACTGGACTGCAGTCCTTACCTCACAAAGATCCATTTCTATTGTAGAGCCTAAACTGCACAAGAAACAACTCCTAGCCACCTTATCTATGTTTACCAAGACTATACTGAAGCCCTACAGATCCATGGGTATTCATGGAGGTATTCCTCAGCGGGGGCTTGCAGGAGCTGGAGGAGGTCAGCAGTCCCTTCGCAGTGGAGCAACTGAGGAAATAACACTGAGGCTGCCCTCAGGAAGAGCTGCAACCAGCAGGCGGGTTCCCATATCCAGACAGGGGTGGCTTCAGGAACCAAGAGCCCCAATTTCTCTTCAGCTCACTCTCAAAGTGAGAGTTGTCTTGAGCCAGAATGTCAGAAGGGTTTGGTTTCTCCTTCCAGTCATCCACCTCCCACTCCTCCTCCTCTGCATTGTTGGGGCTTCCAAGTTGGCTGCTGCTGTCACTGTCAGTGCTCCTCTGCCTGGGCAGCCAGTAGAGCCCAAAGAGCACGAGCAGGATTTCGGCAGAGGCCCAAAACCACCAGTGCTGGCAGGCAGCGAGGAGCACACCTTCCTGGGAGAGCCCACGTGGCTCCTGGCTCCTCTGCTCCATCTCCTGCAGCAGCCAAATCATCTCCCGGTTCTGCTGCTCCTCGTGCTGCTGCGGGAGGTCTTGCGTGGCCACATCTGGATGGTTACCAACCTTCAGCGTGTACTGCAGGATGATGCTCAGCACCATCAGGATGCGGGTGATGCCCACAGCCATGGCCTGGAGGAGGAGGAGGAGGAGGGAGAGAAGGGGCTCAGCGGGGCTGGGTGGGAGGGAGATGGCAGCTGGGGCAGTGGGTGTCCGGAGACGCAGAGGCCCAGGGACGGGTGGGAGAGGGGGCGAGGGAGCTCGGAGGCAGCAAGGGGAAGGCTGGTGAGGGCTGCAGGGACGGGGGCACATCCCTGCAGCCCCCACGCGGGCACTGGCCGTGGCTGGCAGCCCCAGGCCCCCCTGCGCCCAGCCCCGAGGGCGGCCCCTGCCCTGCCCCTGCCGCTCCCCACAGCGGCTGTGCCCTCGCCTCAGCCTTAGAAACCCCCCGGGGGCCGGCGCCTAGAGAAACTGGTGCATTACGGTCTAGACAAGTGGCCTGTGCAGTGGGTGGGGAACTGGCTGACAGGCTGCACCCATGGGGGGGTGATAAATAGCCCCTTTTCAAACTGTCAACCTGTCACAAGTGGGGTCCCTCAGGGATCAATGTTGGGCCCAATGCTGTTTAATATCTTCATAAGTGATCTGGATGACGGGATCAAGTGTACCCTGATGAAGTTTTCTGATGATACCAAACAGTGAGGAAGTGGACATTTCAGAAGAGAGAGAGGCCCTGCAGGAAGACCTGGATAGGCTGGAAGAACAGAATAACTCTATGAAGTTCAACAAGGACAAGTGTAAGGTCTTGCACCTGGGAAAACATAATCCAGGAGTTCAGCATAGGCTGGGATCTACCCAGCTGGGGAGCAGCTCTGTGGAAAGGGATCTGGGGGTCCTGGTGGACAACAAGCTCAATATGACGGAACAGTGTGTTGCTGTGGCAGAGGAAGCCAACAGGATGCTGGGCTGCATCAACAAGGTCATCACCAGCAGAGATAAAGAAGTTATTGTCCCACTCTACTCAGAGCTTTTCAGGCTGGAATACTGTGTTCAGTTTTGGTCCCTGCTATACAAAAAAGATGTGAACAGCTGGAGAGGGTCCAGAGAAGGACCACAAAGAAGACCGAAGGTCTGGGAAGCCTGCCATATGAGGAAAGGCTGAGAGAGCAGGGTTTGTTCAGCCTTGAGAAAAGGCAGTTTAGGAATTACCATGTTCCAGTATTTAAATGGTGGATACAAAGAAGGTGGAGGCTCCCTTTTTACAAGGAGTCACATGGAAAAGACAAGTTGTAATGGGTGTAAGTTACTTCTGGGGAGATTCCGATTGGACACAAGAGGAAAATGTTTCAGAATAAGAACAATCAGCCATTGGAATAATCTGCCCAGGGAAGTAGTGGATTCCCCATCATTGGACATTTCTACAATTCAGCTGGACAGGGTGCTGGAACGTCTTGTCTAGACCGTGCTTTTGCTGAGAAAGATTGGACCAGATGATCCTTGTGATCCCTTCCAGCCTGGTGTTCTATGATTCTATGAACACTTGAATTTCAAAGAATGCTGCTGTTATAGATGCATTTCTTTATTAGCTTAATTTTTAAGCCTTTATGCAGGCAATCTCGGGGTTTGAAAAGGCAAATCAAGGTGAGTTTGGGATGCCAGTGTTTGCATAAATAATCCATCAGCATCTTAAGTGAACTTTATTATGTTGACAAAACAGCATTGCCTCCTGTGGCATCCCCTTCTGTTGGTGGTGACCCAGCAGGCAGAAGGCAATTTCTGCCAGTGCAGGCAGGTTGCCTGCTTGGGCATCCCCCAGAGGTAGGCATCTCTGACAAGCCTTGTCTGGACAGGGAAGGACACTTGAAAAAAATCATTCTGAATTAGTTATTAAAGTGACGTAGTTAATCTGGGTTGAACCCCTGATTGGACAGTCTCATAGAAAATTGTAATGACCTTAATTTGATTTGGCTTGATTTACTTTGGAAGTTATTTAAACTGATTGAATTAAACCGTGTTTAATGTTCATTATAGCTTTCACACAGGGATTTTATGCATTTTAACTAAACCACTTGTTATTTACGCAGCGTGTTAACTTGAATTAAGTATCTTGAATTACCCTGTATAGAGGATATGTAAGTAAATTCAGAAAAAAATATTAGAATTACTTTCTTCATTGATACTGATTTCAGTTGTATGCAGACACACCACCCCCAAAAGCACACACATCCATACACGCATAGACATAAGTAAATATATCTGGTTGCTTTTTGACTGACAGTTTTGCAACAGGAATTATTCAGAATTTATTTAAAAAGTCAATACAAACCATTTCCAAATTTGGTGAAAATACTATTTTTGTCTAATTGTGATCCAAGATTTTTTTTCTCAAGCAGGTTTGTTCTTGTTTCTAAATGTGTTTAATAAGAAAGTATTAGAAACCTTCATAACAATGCTGATACTCTAGATTTGTATTACTCGGCCTGAAAGAAATGCAAGTTAAACAGAAATTCAACGTGTGTATGTTTTTACTGAATTTTCTTGGTGACAATCTGAAATATGACAAGTATCACAGACAGACAAAGATTATTTGCTTACTCTGAAATACTATTTAAAAATTGAATCTTCAATTTTCTTGAGTGCTAAAAGTGTTCATACACTTCATAAAATTCATGAGGTAGTTTGAAAATTAGAAAATAAATCATTTTCTTTTTTCTTTTTTCTTTTTCCTTCCCTGGCCCATTAGTATCCATTCATGCATCAATCCCTTATCCTTCAATTTATCCTTTTCTGGAAGTTCTCCTGTTGTTTATTCTTTTCACAGCCAAATGTAATATTTTCTACTCCTTCCAGATTCTTTATTTTTCAGTCCTCATTTAGTCTATTCCCACTTTTCTCCCAAAGTCTGGCTGTTGATCCTGATTAGACAAGACCAGTGCCTGGAATCACGCGATCCAGTACTGTATCTGAACAGTTGATGGGCAATAGGAAGGGAGCTCAACCACCTCCAGATATTAAAGGAGCCGGATGAGGAGCCACGGTGGTGCATGACAAGGTTGCTGAGGCTTTGATACTTGGCTTTCCTGAAGCCTCCGGTTCTGAGTCAGGAAAAACCTTGGCTGAAAATGAGCTCTTAACACAAAAGACAGTGCTGGCTTTTTAAAACTAACCCTCACAGGAATCACTGGAATCTGGTCTTAGGTCTCAGATTGCATTTGTGTGCCTCTGTGTGTGTGTCTGCTTATGCATGACTAAATCTATAAAACATTGGCAGGGCAGGGTTATTATGATCTCTCCTGGAGTATTCTACTTCTATATTATGGATATACATTTCCCAGAAATTATGTTTTCTGGTCAAGTCATTATTTGCATTATCAGCTCATGCTTACAAAGGAACAGCTGTAAGCCCATGTACTTATCGTCATTTGGTTGGGTTTGGTTTATTTTTTGGGTTTTTTTTGCTTCATTTAATTAAGGCTTTTGATGATGGCAAAACTATTGGTCCAGAAATCATGCTTAAGAATGCCTGAAAAAACTGCATGAAATGGCTGTTGTGAGGTGCTGCTAATCAAACCTCTAAGCAAAGCACTATTACTGTATAATTCATGGCTATCACTTTTATGTTTCTGTAGTTACGTGGAGTTCTGAATTTGATGCAGGAGACATTCAAATCTATAAAGCAGAAGTGGACTTAAAGACTGCTTAGTGGAAAAATGCAAGGAAGTTGCAAAAAGCACTAGCCTCCCCCTCTTACATTTTTACTCACAGGTACACCTTTAATAATGACCATTTTTCACATCTCTGAGGGGTGGTTTACAGCAAAGTTTTAGCATTAAGAAAACAACAAGCAACCGTATTGTAGTCTGTTGTAGTTATCCTTGCTAGTTAAAACTGCACATGATAAACACACATTTTGGGATTACTTTCTTTTTGGCTTCCAAAGTGTTTTTTCCAAGGCCTCAAGTTTAGTCTAACAAACAAGACTTCATGATGTCAGACTCTTCCAGTTGAGCATGTCGTACATCTGCAGCAACACTAGTGAAGGGCTGATAAAGATTTTCTGTCACTGCCACTTTCACTCATGAAGAAGGAGAGGAACTGTCACACTTGGTCATTGTAGGAAGCCTGCAACTCCCACAGAAGAGGCATCTATTTATACAACAAGGAACATAAGAATTAGGGATACCCCTGGCAGATAATCTGTCCCAGGGGTTAGAAACAAAGTAATTCAGCTGCCTACAGAAAATACAAGAATGTATAAATATCTAGGACATTTACATGGGATCAGGAAGAAGATGCTTAGCACAATATAAGTATAATGGAGAAAAGGAGTTAAAGAACATTTTGTTGCCACCATTTTTTTTTTCTATTAGGCTATGGAAATTAACTGAGATAAGATAACTTAAGCTCTGCTTGTTTCTGAAGCGCTAATTTGTTGAAACACATTTTCACCACTATTCTGTGATTCTGTTCAGTAGAATACAGAGGAACATCATGCTCTTCCTTTCTTTTTGACTATGGTCAGCACCCTGTTTTCAATAAAGAGAAATATTTTCAGTCATAAAGAAACTGACCATATGCATGTGGAAATTCTGTTGTGTAAAATTGGTGTTTAGAGACAAAAAGTACTCCAGACACATCATACACAAAAAGTAGTAAGTTGAGGTGGTATGATACTTTAAGGATCAGGAATAATGCTTAGTTTCCTTGGCCATTTTATGTAAGATATTGTTGTTTGGGAATGGGAGATACTTTGCTTGCTTCTACATCAATCTCTGAGCACATTATCGTTAGGGAGAGGAAAGTCCTTCTAGCCTGGGGGACCTCACAGCTGTCCCTCACACACACAGCTATTTGGGCTCTCAGGCTGTGAAATGGATTTGTAAAAGGAAGCAGTTGCTTTTTGGCAAATAATTCTTAAGTGTTTCAGCCCAACCCCTTTTAATATCTCTTCTTGCATAAAATGATGATTTCATGGTTTTTTTTTTGACTAACTCATATTATTATTTAAACCCAAAAGTGATAGTTTATTATACTATACTGTATTATATTATGTAGGAAACATTAGCAATATAGTAGTTCAACTTATGGGCAAACTGAACATAACAGTGAATTATGACCTAGAATTGTATTTTGATTTTTTATAAAAAAGTTGATGAATATCGAAACATCTCATTTATCTGAAATGAAGTATATGCTAATGTACCAAAACATTCGTGAGAGCATCTGTAACGGCACATCTCTGCTAGGTATATTTTCCTTGATGACTAGCAAATGAAGATCATAAAGAGTTGAGATCAAAGAGAAAAGGTAGCTCTATGGTATAACATCTCCTTTCATTAAACCATTCCAAATGTAATGCTTCTAATTATATTTGCATATTATGACTAAAGAGCAAGATTCATAAATGCTGTGAGCCTGAGAAAGTTCCTGAAGTGATTATTTTGATTTACACCAGCTAAAATTGGGCCAGAGGTGCAGTCTGCAGAACTCATTGATTACTTTCATCCTAGCTTCTTACCTATTGCATATTTTATTGTACTAATGCTTCTTACAGTAACTACGGTATTAAATTAGAGTTTTAACATTACTATCCCTAAATAGCATGAAGTCTTGTGTACATAAATCAGGAAACTAAACTTAAAGTTTAACAGGAAGATTTATATACTCACATACTAAATTAGTACTCTAAAGTTTAAGATTTTTAAATAAGTTTTATATGCAGCATACATAAATCAGAGTAATATACCTGATTCTGAAAGTTAATGTGCATAAATCAAAATTCTGACAGTGTATATTAATGAACCAAAGAAAATAGATTATACTTAGAAAGTGTTTTTAATGTGGCAGTTTTCAATTTTATTGCACAGCAGATACCAACTTTTGAGAGGCTTGCTTTAAGCAGTTCATTCTCTTTTACATTTTTGATACAGCAAAAATATCCACTGTGGTCATCGTTCAATCAAAGAAACTAAGAGTAAAAAAATTAAAGCACCAGACATGGATCAAATATTTAATACACCTACATTTTCAAATGACATAAAATCAAGGATGTACAACAATTGAAGTACCTAGTCCAGATTAATACGGTTTAAACTGTATATAGGCACTTTTGCTATTGTTTCCTTTTAGCTGGGTAATTGTAAAGGCTTAGAAACATCCAGTTAGAAAATGAATTGACTGAGGTTCAGTCACTGTTCAGTACTGTAGTTTAGTGCTGTCGTTATTTGTGCCACTCACAACCTTTCCCATAGCATGAGTCAGGGAGTAAAATTATGATCATTTCTCTGTCCACTGAGAATTGACTTCAGTGCAATCTTTTTGGGTGGAATAATGACCTGCACCTAAGTTAGAAGACAGCTTAATATTTATTTCAGAGATAACATCCCTTAGGACAACATATTATTGCTTTTATTATAGATTTATACTAACATACCAGACAGAACAGAACCCAGTAATGATCAGCTATGCAGCCTTGTCACTCAGGTAAGCTGTTTTATCATCACCCACTCCAAGGACACTTCCCTTCCACGCATTGTTCTAACTTCTTTACTCTGATCTTCCTATGTGCATCCTTTGACCCTTTCTCAATTTCCCCATCCCAATCCAGTCAAAACTCTCAGATTAGATAGCTCTACAAACCCTGTGCTTCCTTCTACCTTTTTTAAAAAATTATTATTCACAATTATTTATCACACACAATTCTTAAACCCAGTTCAGGCTCTTAAAACAGGAATAATATCTCATTGAATGAGCCTATGTGGGAAAGATCCTGCTCATTGTCATTTTTTTTTAGATCACTCTCCTCACCCATGGTGTAGTCAACTTCACAAAAAAGTTTTCCTTTCACTGTATCCTGTGAGCATGAGGTTATAGAAAGTGTAGCAAAGCTTGTTGTCAAGAAAATTCAGTCCCTACGGAAACTTTGTTCACCTTAACATTGTTCAAAATAAATATCAGAACCTGAGCTTTGTTTTTAAAAACATCAATTTATTTCAGAACTACTTATACTCCATGACCATCAACACGTTTCATTTCTCATGAGTCTCGCTTCTTATCAGATATGTTCTTTCCCCCTTTCTGTGTCTTTTCCTCTGTATTTTCTACTTTAATGTAAAGAAATTCAAATCCTGCAATGTTTTCACAGCAATTTTGGTAGAAATCTAAAGAGTGATCAAGTATAAACCGAAGAGATTTGGGCCAGTTATTTGTAACCTCAAAAATGGTTGATTATAGTGTGAGCTAGATACCTACATAGTTTTGCAAATCTTGTCCTTGGTCCTCAGTGGAAAGCAGATGACACACGGTACTTTTTACAGATGGATCATACAAACTGTGTGCCTGTGAACAAGTGTCACAGAGGTATTTCAGCTTCCTTTTGCCATCTGACAAATAGAAATCATGCGCAGATGTTTCAGCGGGAAGAGGGAGAGAGAGGGAGAGAAGTCAATTCTCAGGGAATACGTGGAGCCAGCCTAACCCTCTGGTGTATGGGTTAGAAAAGCAGGCATATGCGTAACTGGGGAATTTTTCCAGACTCATTTAAAAAGATATGATGAGCTCAATATTGGCTGCAGGAAGCTGAATCCTTCTGTGTATAACATGGGAGCCTGCAGCATCAGAGGTGAATTCACAGAGCACAGTGAATATGAACAGTTTACACAAGAGATTTTTATCATACGTAATTTCTCATTTTCCCTCAACCTTCAAGGTAGAACTGTATTGTTAAAGAGTAGGGGAAAAGTGCAGCATTACATGACTTGTTTTCATTTGTTATTCTTTTGTCTTTCCACTACATGAAATCAAATTGGGAAACAGCAAAAGAAAACCAGTAAACAGAAGGCTGAATTCATAAAAGAGAAGTGATTCACATGTGTTCATGACTGGAGATGAATAAGTAGTGTGTGTGTCGATATTCACATATACGTGAAATCTGGAAAATAGCATTAAAACACATTAAATAAATAAATTCAACATTGACAATCAACAATTTTTGGTGTCTTTTTAAAGAAGAAACAATGGAAGATGTCTTTATGTTTTTTTCCTTTCTGGAAGAGAAATAGCAAGCACTTACTAGGTCATCTAGTCCTTCACCTTACATGTGAGAGAATCATTCTTTTTAAATTACTCTTTCATATTCGGTGCAGCAATACAATTCCTTTTGAGAGTGAGCACAAAGAAAATGAGAGAGAGAGGGAGACAGGGGGAGACGGTGATCCACAGGGATCACATGAGATTGTTGAGCTAGCTGACATTTCCTAGGACACTTTGAGTGCTTCCCTATGGCACAAAAATATTTCTCTCTTACTAAGGGGAAAAGTAGTACAAACCCATGAAGGAGCGGGTGAAAGCGTTAAATCCATATTCCTTAATTTTCATGGTCACCGTGTGCCTGGATCTACTAAATTCCCAACACTGGCACAAGACATGCCATGACTCTAGGCTCATACCACAGTTCCAAGCCTTTCTTACCAAATGCTGTGTGATGCCCATGGAAGTTCTTGGGAATCCATGTGCACCCATATATTCATCTCGCATATTTAGCCCTCAGACAGTAACTGTGGAAAATCCAGGCAACATCGAAGGATGGAGACGACCTCTACAGGCCCATTCTGAGAAAAATTTGTCCTTGATTAAGTTGAAGGCATCTACTACTAAAATTAAAGCCCATCTAGGGAAAAAATAAGAGAAATTCCTAGCAACTTCTTGTCATATGAACAGAACAACAGAAGTTACCTGTAAGCCGAGTCATCACAACAGAAGTTACAATTTTGCAATGGAGGAGAATAGTAGATGAGAAATATGCAATGTACAGAAGACAAAAAAGAGATAGCTACTATGCTGTGGGAAATATGTCCAGGGACCCTGCAAACAGCTATCTCTTGAGACACTTTTTGACTGACTTCCTGTAAAATTCAGCTATTTATTTCTTTCCTTAAAAAGTCTGTAAATCACATTTTTTATTTTCGCTGTTTGTTTTCAAGGTGAGACCAAGTCAAGTGGATTAACCTCTATTATCACATAATTATTTGTATCATAACTTTCTCTGGATTATTTACTTTCTTTGATAGTGCCAACAAAGTAGCTCTTACATTTTGATTAAATTGATGTGAAGAGGAGAGAAGCAATGAAACAGCAGCATGTGCAACACATTATTGTTTTACCACAGGGTTTTAGTGACAGGGCTATAGCCCACCAATTCAGAGCTCTAATCTGTCCAGGCTTGTATGATATGAAAGTTTGCTTCTCTACATAAAATAAATTGAATTGAATGGGACTGACACAGTTGAACTTTCTTTTACACGGAAAAATAGCTTTCTTCAGAGGTTTTATGGTTATTACCTGCACTGAAACTCAAAAAAGAGCATACAAAGATATATAGAGATGATAAAATATCTTTAGAAAATATAATAACTGTAAGGTGTATGAGGTTTCATGCATACGGATGGCAAAAAATCCTATCTATGTCTGTAAAGAAGGTGAAGCATTTTGTAAATGTAAGGTTTTTTTCTGCAAAATTTGGTAGCCTTGTTACAATTCTGCTTCTTTTCTTGAACAAACAGTTAATTAAGTGATCAAACTTTTACTGCAAGTTTTCATGCCTTGTTTTAATTTTAACCTTTTTTTTTGCTTGTACTCTACCCAAGGGCATTTGTTGTTTAAAAAAAAAGCAATATTACCTTTCCTCAGTGTGCATGGTTGACTGAGATGTAGAGGCAGAAATTCTAAGAAAAGGTTGTATGTTTCTTCATAACAATGGATACAATATTAATCTATTTCACAATTTTGTCTACATAAGTTTTCACCAAATGATTTCCTAACAGAATATATGTCTTGTGTATAAAATGACATAGAGGCATTCACTTCCATAGAATGATATTCATTTATATCAGCCTAGCTTCTTGCCTATATCTTAAACAGATGTTTTAACAACTCCTAGAACAGCTGACACTGGATGGCATCTCTAGAGATCATCTGGTCCAACCACCTGCTCAGAGCAGGTTATTCAGGACCATGTCCAGTTGGGTTCTGAATAACTCCAAGGATGGAGACTCCACAATCTACACCTCTTCCAGTGTTTGATCACCCCCATAGTAAAAAGGTATTTTTTCTTATGTTTAAGTGGAATTTCCTGTATTTGTCTGTGCCCGTTGCCTCTCCTCCTGTCACTGGGCACCACTGGGTCTGTTGCCTTTACTCCCACCTTCAAGCACATGGATAAGTCCCCCTGAGCCTTCCCTTCTCCAGGCTGGGCAGCCCCCTCTCTCTCAACCTTTCCTCATATGACAGGTGCTCCCAGTCCCTGAGTCATCTTTATGGCCCTTTGCTGGACTGACTCCAGTATGTCCATGTCTCATACTGGGAAAACAGCACTGAATACAGATCTCCAGATGTGTCTCACCAGGCCTGAGTAGAGGAGAAGGATCACCTCCCTCAACATGCTGGTGATGCTCTGCCAGGATACTGATGGCCTTCCTGGCCACGAGGCAAGCATGACAGCTCTGACACCGTGATGCAGTTCCCACTCCCAGCCCTTCGATTTTGCCTCCACTGTCCCACTGTCCCCATTTCCCAGGTCCATCCAAGTGGAGAAATTAAAACAGCCTGTTCAGAGGAGTTTGCGAGTTTGTTGAAGTTATAGAAATATTGTAATGAATGGAAGTCTAATACTAAACAAAGCGTGGCAGGCAACACAGTCTACTGCGGGATCCAGCCATGTTAAAGGAAAACCTAGGAGCGTCCTGATTCCCCCTGAGAATAAAGCTAGCTACTACAGATCTTTCAGATAAAATGAAACAACACAGTATTCAGTATGTATGACAATCAGCAGGTGCAGCAAACATCAGCTGGTATTTCAGCCAGTCCTTTGTAGCTTCAGATTTGGCAGCATCTGTACAAATCTTATTTGTACATTAGTGTTTTGCTCTTTAGGGCACTAAGTTTGATATTCTTGTGATTCTGTGGAATCATTTGTCCTTTACTCTTGTGGAGAATCGTAGCTCCTACACTTAGTCAACTTTTAGTAATGCATTTATAAACAACGAAATATTATGAGTTTTAGACCTCAGGAAATGAAATATGTTTGGAATCTGTCTACCGTAATGAAAATGAATGGTTCTAGAGAAGAGTTATTTATTAAAAGAAAACCAAAGTAAGTAGCTGTGTATCTTTCACATATTATCTAATGAACTCATTCCTTTCTTCTTTAGTCACTGTACATGTAAAAGCAAATTTAGATGTACAGTCAAGCTCTGTTAAAGGGACACCACTGTTTATGCCCTGCCTTCTTCGTGTGTTTCCCACATTTCAACCTCAGGCTCCATACTTCAAGTGCAACGGCGATTAATACACAGAATCAAGACTCAAACCACCTTCCTCCTATACCTCAGTCAAACTCCCTCCTACCCTGGAAAATATCAGAAGTGAAAGAGAAGAGTGTCAAAAAAGGTAAAAGACTGTAACCTTCAGACTGGACCTTGACAGGCTTGAGGAGTGGGCCCGTGCAAACCTTACAAGGTTCAACAAGGCCAAGTGCAAGGTCCTGCTTCTGTGTTGGGCAACCCCCAGTATCAATACAGGCTGGGGGATGAGGGGTTTGACAGCAGCCCTGCCAAGAAGGACTTGGGGGTACTGGTGGATGAAAAATTGGATATGAGTCAGCAGTGTGTGCTTGCAGCACATAAAGCCAATTGTATCCTGGGCTGTGTCAAAAGAAGAGTAGCCAGCAGGTCAGGAGGGGTGATTTGCCCCGTGTGCTCTTGTGAGACCCCATCTGGAGTACTGCATCCATCTCTGGGTCTCCCAGTACAAGAAATTCATGAGAATCCAGAGGAGGGCCACAGAAATGAACAGAGGGCTGGAACACCTCTCCTATGAAGAAAGGCTGAGAAACCTGGGTTGTTCAGCCTGGAGAGGAGAAGGCTCCGGGGACATCTTACTGTGGCTTTTCAATATATAAAGAGGGCTTACAAGGTGGAGAGAGACATTTTACAAAGGCCTGTAATGACGAGACAAGGTGTAATGGTTTTAACCTAAAAGAGGGTAGATATAAAGGTATAAGAGGGTGGATATAAGGAATAAATTCTTTCCTGTGAGGGTCGTGAGACACTGGAACAGGTTTCCCAGGGAAGCTGTGGATGCCCCACCCTGGAAGTGTTCAAGGTCAGGTTGGACAGGGCTTTGAACAACCTGATCTAGTGAAAGATGTCCCTGCTCATGACAGGGTGGTTGGACTACATGACTTTTAAAGGTCCCTTCCAACCCAAACCATTCTATGATTCTATGATACTAGGTCTAGCTTTCACTTCAGAGACAGAGACTTACCCATTATTATTAATAGGGGAGTTTCTAGAATGCAACAGAGGTGGCCCTGAGAAAAATAGGCTCCCTATCATATCAAATCTATGACAACATGATACATCTTAAACTGGAATAAGGTGGGCCTGATTACAGTTAAATTAGAAAATCTTACAGGTAAATGTGTTAGTCCTCAAGTTACACCTCCTGCATCCCCAAAAATCTAAAGAGGGAAAAGGACAATCATATTTTGGGAATAAATTAGATGGAGCAAATAGAACTAGGTTTTAAGTGTGAAACACAGTGGCAAACTTAAGCCAAACATGAAGAAAATAATCTTCTTAACAATAAGACCTTTCAGACAGTGGAACATTCTCTTAAGAAAGTGATGGAAAGCCTCTCACTTGAGCAGTGTGCATGGAAATGAGTTTTAAATGGTGTTTGATGTGTGCTAGAAAGAAATTGGTGAGTCATTACACTGTACTTTGAAGACCTGAAGATTTTTTTTAACAAATCTATGCCTTCCAGTCAAGTGTAAAGTCTGCTTCACTGCTCAGGTCTTGATATGGAGATAACCACAAGGATTTTCAGAAGGGATTTTTATGTGATGCCAGAGTTACCACTATGATCAGAAACAAAATAATATGGACAGATGAACAGGTTTATGTGGTTATCCTACCAGCAACTTAAAGGTCCCACTGGGCGGTATAAATGACTCTATCCTGCAGCTCCTTTCTGCAGTGAAATTGCCCTGATATGTCTGTCCTGAATGCAGAAAAAGAGCAGCAAGTCAGGTATATAACTTGAATTACTCTCATTGTTTATTTAAATAACCTTAATCCACTTGGCCCAGAATTATTAGGGATGAAACCAAACCAGGTTTCAATCACAGCTAAGGCATTCAGGGCTCCACCAAAGTCTTTACAGCCCCTTTAGGAATCCAAGTTGCCCCGATGTCCCCTCCTCGTGCAACTTGTATTAGACAGGGTGCAGCAAGGTGTTGCTGCTCTTCCTGCAAGCTCTTGTTCCTGCTACATGGTAAAACTGACTGGAGAGCCAGTCACAAAATGTATTTTCCACATATTTTCTTGGAAGTGAAGAAAATAAATATTTTCCTAGCCCTTTTGCTGAAATTTTTGGTAACCTTGGTGAAGAGAAATAGGTGGAGATAAAAAAAAAAGATTCTTTTCCTCCCGAGAAGAAGAAAAGAGATGAAAAATCTGTTTTCAAATGAAATATTTTAAACAATTCACAAATTTAGCTACCTGACTACTTAATGCCAAATGCCACAAGCGTCCATCCTGATAAACTCAGCACAGGGTGAGACGTCGCACGCTGTTCCCATGGTGATCAGTGCGGGGGTGCCGGCACAGCCCACCTGTGGCAAGTGACCTGTTCTGGTGAGAATGTGAGTGTGAGCAGAGAAGATGTGTACGTGCACGTGTGTGCATGTGCGTGTGTACATACTGAATACAGAAGCGTGTTCTTTGGAACACTCGCCCAAAACTGATCATGCTCAAGAAGAAAATGATTGTCGGCTGGATTAAATAGTAATGGGGGAATTATAAAGAGTTTTTTGACACAAAGAAGGAGTCACTGGGTGTAGTATAAAAAAAGCATGAAAATTTATAACCTGAGGAAGAGACTTTGCAGTGGAAAGGACAGGAGTGAAGCCTGATTTGGCAATTCCAGAAGTTGCCCTGTGGCATCACAGCCCCTGCCCAGACCAGAGGGAGCATCCCTCCTGCCCGATGCCGTGCGGGTCCTGCCCCTGCGAGTGGTTGCTCTCCGTGGGGTAGGGACAGCAAGTGGCGACCCCACTGTAGGTGTGGGCAAGCAACATCGAGGGGTCCTTTCCCATCAGTGTGTGTGTGTTAGCAGGTTGTAGGGGTATGCAGAGAGATGGGGCTTCCAAATCTCCCACAGGAGGGGAATGCAAGCAGGGCGGTCCCCATGACCAGGAGGGTGGGGGGTTACTGGTAACCCACCTGTCCTGGGGGAAGCAAGCTGTGAACATAAATGTGTGAGTGTGTGTGCGCATGTGATAGGAACTTTTTGGGATTAGATATAGAAGAATGTTTAGGAAATTATTTATTGTTATTATTATTATTTGTTTGTTTGTTATTACGTATTTTGCACGTGTCTAATATTTTCGCAAAGTTTAATATATTTGCAAGTGTCTAATGTTATCTACTGTATTACTGATATCAGTCCTGAATGTATTGTTCATTGATTGCCAGTTATTTACATGTTGTTAATAAATCAATATACTGCTTGGATCCTAATTTGATTTAGACTTTGTGAAATGAACAGGTTTTTTCCCTGTGACTATCAGAAAGCATTAAAAGAATTGCTACTGGCCAAAGGAAAACCAACAAAATTTAAAGATTTAAAAAAGATATTCTTAGTGGGACAAACAAATATTCATTTACATCATATTATTCCCACTAACAGTCTCAAAAAGTGATGGATAAACCCCAACAACATATTAGGATATAAGACACTTTTATATTACTTTGTCTGTAAAGGTTTTTGAGATTTCTTCGTGGGAGATACTGACTTGAGAATGCAAAAAGTAACAATCCGTCAGATTTTGGCAAAGATACATGTTTACCCACAGACATAATATGAGGCATGTGGTGTTAAAAGATAACAATATTCTATTTGATGCATTCAGATAAGTTCTTCCCCAACTCAAATGACAAAAAATGGAAACTGCTTTTAAGTTCTGTCATCACAAAAAAATTAGGTATTTTCTTTCAACCTTTTTGTTATAGATTTTTGCAGAGTGAAAGTGTAAATCAAGACTTATAAGAGGATACATGAGTTTACAAGAAGTCTCAGGACACCTTTCAGTCAATCTAAATTGGCCCCTACTAAGTGAAATCTAATGTCATTTTACATCATCCTGTGAAATTTTATGCTAAGACTTGGTATGATAAATTGTAACAATACAAAATCATTCATCTAAAGAATTCCACTGGGAAATTCATTTTTCCATTTTCTTTAGCTTTTGACTGTATGTAGTGATTTTAGAAGAGTCTTGTTTGCAAATGACATAAAATAGGAGATATGCTTGGAAGACATTTTCATATGAAAGAAGAGAAGGAGGAGCTCATATGTCTATAGAATTCTGTGTGACATCCTTGCATAAACTGAGAACAGTATCACATATTCAGGTAATTGTCTTAGGAGCACCACACTTTTCTTGTAAGAATGAAATAATTTGCTTGCAAATGACTCAGTAAGGGAGGTTTCCATAAAAATCATACTCCGTTAAAAAAAAATCTTGAAATATCTAAAAAAAATTGTGAGAAGTAATCATCAAGATATCATTTCAATGCCATCTGTCTAACTTTCCAATGCCTGATGCACTCTACAGTGGAATGAGCTCAAGTGAATGGTTTATCACTCAAAAATGAGAGCATTTTCTTCACACTTTGTTCAATTTGATTTTTTAATATATTTTCCAGCTGTGAAAAATCTATGAAATCTATGAAATCATCTTAAATGTTATCAATTTCCACCGGGCACTGAATTTTATCATTCACACAAACAAGAAAAAAAACAACCAAACAAATAAGATTAAAAGAAAAACCACCTCTCTTCACTCAAAGATTCAGTATGTTTATTTTTGAAAGCTGGGGCTTGTTCCACTTTACTAAAAATATTTAACTCGCTGGGATATACAAATACAACTGCTTGCAAAAAGATTCAGAAGTACAAGATTTCATTTGGTGCAAATGCATGTGTTGCAGTATAAATACTCAAAGAAGCCACTTACAGTTTTAAGAAAAGGAGAATCTGGTCCACAGCCAGAACATGCAGAGGCACCAAATCGTAAGGGTCTGATCCTGTCCCAGATTATTCGTGATCATCTCACTGTGCATGATTAGTCTAACTGCAAGACAAGATTTTCAGTGGTTTTAGTACGCACCCAGAAACTAGAAGTGAAGAGAAACATTTGTTTTCTCCAGCAGTTGTTTTAATTTAAAACACAATATTGTGATGGAAAATTTTGCTCCATTTTTATTAGAATATAAAGCTTTGTCTCATTTTTTTAAAGTTTAAAGCAGAAACAAATTGCTATTTCCTTTGCAGGATGGGTATATATGTGCACATAAGTATGTTTCGAACTCACTTCTCATTCTCTTTTTTTCACTTTTAATGTGGTATCTTTATTTTGCATATCATAAAATTACAGAATAATTCAGTTGGGAAGAGACCTCAGGAGATCTCTAGTCCAGGCTCCTGTTCAAAGCATTGTTAGGTATGATATCAGGCCAGGCTGCTCAGGGCTTTTTCTTGAAAGATCTCCAAGGATGGAGACTGCACAACCTCTTTGGCCCATGTACTTAACTTCTTGACCACTTGGACTAGTTTGAACTGCCTGTGTTTTCTGCCACTGTCCCTCACCCTCCTGAGAAAAGCTGGGGTCCTAGGTCTCAGCAGCCTCCCCATGGGTAGGGGCAGGTGGTTGTTGGGGCCCTGCAGAAAGCCCCGCTCCCCAGGCACCTTCTCACGGGGCCGCAGCTCCCACCCTGAACATCCTGGGGTTTCCCCCTGGACTTGCCTTGGTTTGTCCAAGTCTCTTCTCTACTGGGAGACCCAACTGCAGGCAGCACCCTATGTGGGGTCTAAAGAGGGATGGTCCCTTCCCTTGATCTGCAGGCAGTGCTGTTGTTAATGCAGCCCAGGGTTCTGCTGGGTGCCCTCGTTGCCAGGGCACACTGCTGGCTCATGTCACACTTGGTGCCAGCAAGGACCCTGGAGCCTTTTCCGCAGAGCAGCTCCCCAGCCCTTCAGCCTGTAGCTGCCCTGGGGTCTTCCTTCCCAAGGGCAGGACTTAGCGTCTGTCCTTGTTGAATTGCATAAGGTCTTTGCAAACCCATCCCTCAGATTTACTGAGTTTTCTCTGAACAGCAACCCTGCCCTTGACAATATCCAGCCTTTCTCCTGGCCTCTCCAATTTGGTGTCACCTGCAAACTTGTTAAGTGCATACTCTATGCCACCATCCAGGTTATTGAGGTACTAAGCAGGACAGATTCCCTTTTTTCTTATTGCACGTCTTCTAAAGTTGTTTCTTCAAACATTAAAGTGAGGAAAAAAAAGATGAGTTTCCACACTTTCAATGCTGATGGGGTTTTTGGCTTTTTTTGTTCATTCTTTTTTTCTCCTTTTTTCACTTAGAATGAAAGGTGATAAGTAGAATGGATGGTAAAAAGGAAAAACAAAACAAAACAAAGCTAAAAAGGAAATCTTGACATAGAAAACTAAGGCTCTTTTCCAAAAAATTTACGATGTGAAATACAAATGGATAGGAAAAGAGCCTTGCAAAACGAAAGAGATTTTGATATTTTAATTCTTATTTCTCCCAAAATAACATATATTGCCCCTCTGAAATTACAGAGATTTAAATTACACAGATTTAAAAACCACTAGGTTTAGGTTTACACAGAGTTGATTAAATTGAGCAAGGAACCAGACACATCCAGAATAACTGGGGCCCCAAACTCTCATGCAATTACTATGGATCAATGATTGGGATAAAGACAGAAAATTATAATCCAACTAATGAAACACCCTTGATATATTTTCTGTTGCATGGAAAAATGTTTACATACTGTACAAATTGGGGATATGGTCCTGTTGTCATTGCCAAAGAATTAGCACAGAATAAAACAAATGAGCCAGGCAAGAATGTTACTGAACATTTTGTAACCAGGGAATGTGTAAGCAATTATTTTATCTCAATGTGACAACAGAAAATTACATTAAAACTGTGCTGCCAATAAACATAGCATCATTTTTTTCCAGGACTGGTGCCTCAGGCAAGGCCTGTGTGATTCAGACTGGAAAAGTTTCTGAGCATTTAAACAGTCATTAACCCTGATTATCTGATATCTCCCCTGATTGATTAAAGGCCTAAGAGAACTCTTCAACCCTCCTCTTCTATGCTGGAGTTTTACTTTGAGCCCCGGAATCACAGAACAGCCCAGGACAGGGGGACCCCCTGGACAACATCAGGTCTGGTTGTTTGTTGAAAGCAGGGTCTTAGATCAGGTTATCTATGGCCCTGGCAAGCCAAGTACAAATATTTCCAGTGAAGGAGATCCCACCAGTTCTCTCAGTAACTTATTTAAATGTTTACTTGTTCTCACCGTGTAGAATTATTTCATGTATCTAGACAGAATTTCTCCCTGTGCCCACAGCCTCTTGTCCAGTGCATCCTTGTGAAGGAAGAAGTTCCTCCTTCTCTGTAGCTACTTTTCAGGTATTGGAAGATTAGACCCCCCCTGAGCTTTCTCTTCTCTAGACTGAATGGTCCCAATTTTTTCAAACTTTCCTCATGTGTCTACTTCTCTAACCATCTTGGTGTCTCTCTGTTGCACCCTCTCCAGTTTTTCTTTGTCTCTCAAGCTGAGGGTGGACCAAAATTGGCTCTCTATTTCATGTGTGGCCTAAGTGATCATACACCTCTTCATCTGATGGATACGTTCCCACTGATACACACAGCTGACCACACAGTTTGCCTTCATTGCTGCAAGGGCACACAGGTGACTCGTGTTCAGCTCTCCACCAGCCCTCCAGGTCTTTTCCAGCAGATCTACATCCCAGATATTGATCCCCCAGCTGGTACTGCTGTTGGGATTATTCCAACCCTGGTGCAGGACTTTGCATTTCTCCTTGTTAGACATCATGCATTTGTATGATTTGCAGATCTTCCAGCTTGTCAATATATCCCTGTATGGTGGCTCTTCCATCTGAAGTATCCAGTTCTGCTCCTGTTTTGGTATCTACTTACCCAGTCATGGAATAGAGGTCAAGCCATGTCACCAGTTCCATCTACCCAATGCGGTTCAGATTTGAAAATCTAAAGAAAAAAACAACTCATAATAAATGGTTTGCAATGGGTGACATATGAGCAAAGAGACTAAAAAACAATTATACAGTAAATTGAAGAAACAGCATGGAAGCATCTGAAAACTATTTGAAAGCATCAGGCAGAATTTTAGACCTATGCAATGCATTCTTCCATGTAAAAGATAATAGTACATTAATGATATAGAAAACAGAATAAAGACAGAGTTTAAACATAAAACTCCTATTTATAATCAGTTATAACATTCTTGTGGCAATTAACCTACTTCACAAAAACTGCCCTTATTAAGAAGTGGATAATATGCCATTGAATTAACAGAGGAGAGAACCAAAGATGCAGTGCTGTGGTTTCCTCCAGTTGGTGGAGAAATGGCTACACAACTGCCTTTGGTCTTGGCAATGACCGAAATGTTAATGACAGTTGGTTGTATTTATTATACAAGGGTATCACCCACAGCTTTGCTGGCAGAAGAGGAAGGAATTCACACAGAGGAAAAGTCACTGTTCTTCCCTTTCCCGCACTTGCAAAAAGAGATGTTAAAGTATGAGCTGGAGAAGTTCATGGTGCCTAGCTCAGTCAGATGCTAAAGCACCTGCTGTCCAATGGGTGCTGCAACATGTTCTATTTGGAATCAGGAGCTTCAGCATTGCCACTGGGATGTCCAGCAGCCAACACTGGCTTTTTTGGTAATTATTTGCACTTATATCTTTCAATAAATTGGCTTCTATGACCTTTACAGGCCAAGATCGTTGTTGAACTGAAATATAGGAGCTAAGAATGTAGTCCACCATACGTGAATTAGAAGTCTAAAATTTAGGTAATCTGTTTGTACTCCAAAAATTCTTCAGCTTTGGGAGTTGCTATCTTCTTGCTCAAATGACTTTAACATCTGTCTTTTTTTTTCTCCCTGAAAACTAGAAAACTACAAGCTCAGAATTTTTTTTTTCCATATACGGATGCTCCAAATTAAAAAAAAAAAAATAAAAACCTTAATTGCTTCTCATGAAACCCTCAGGCATAAAAGTCTTTCAAGTTCTCAGACACTTGCGTCTCTTCACGGCTGTCTTCACTGACTTTCTGCAGGTGTGTCTGGATTTTTTTTGAACATTTGAACATTTTCTCAAACACTTCTAGTACTGTTAAAACTATGCTGAGAAATATATTAGGAATGACAAGCGTAGGCACAGCCAAGTTGTTTATACAGTTTTGCTTCTGACTTCTCTTCATCATATATTTCCATTCACTCACTTGGCATTTAATTTCCAGTGAGAGAAAACTTTAATAAGATTCACTCACTTAATTGCTCAGACTATTCCTGCCTCACTTTATCTGGCCTCTCAAACACATTAAAGATTTTAACAAGGATTTGCTGACTACAGGATATAAGTATTGGGCAATGAATTTACCAGTAGTACCCATAATAGCCAGAGTTTACTTCTTAAAATTGCAACTTTTCATTATGACATAATAGAGTTACTGCTGCCATGTTCTCTGTTTATCCAGAGAGCTGAATGTCAAACGGCATTCTAGATTAATATCAATAAATAGATGTACCTTTAAATGTTGTCCTTTTCCAGGCAAGTATGTCACACTTTGGGAACTGTTTTGGCTGCACATATAGGTGGTCAAACATAATTTCTAATTTAATAACTGTACAACAAAATTTATCATGGAAGTGTGAGACAATCAAGAAAAATAAAGAATGCTTAGAATTAATCACCTTAATATCTTTTTTCTCTTTCCTTGCCACCAAGATATTAAGAAAAAGGGAAGTCTACAACCAAGAATACAATTTGGTAAATATCCTCTACTAATTGCTTTCAAGACTTCATGCTTCTCTTCTTTATTCACGGTAGAGAAAAGAGCATGTTATGGATAATTATTTCTGGGGAAATTTTTCTTCTATATCTGATAAAGAAAGAAAACTACACCACTTCAGAAAATATTTTTTTCCTAGTCATTACTAAACATTGTAAGGACCTTTTTCATATCTTTAGATTTTCTCACATTGCATGAATATAATTTTATCTTCGGAGAGATACATCAGAGGGTTGTGTTAGCACAGAATGACAGCCACCCTGGGACTTCGGAAACAAAGAGTGTGCTCAGTCAATCCAAAAATATTATTCACATGAAAAAATTCCCAAAGCAACAAAGACAAATCCTGGTCTGGAGAGGACGTGTAGTACAGCAACAGCACACCTTGTGATGAGAAAAGACATAATGTTGTTCCTGTGTAATTTCCTGTTCAGCAGTTGTACAGTCACAAATCATCTTTAAACTGACTTAGGTGGAATGAAATGATGGAAAAATTGATAGGTTCAAAATGTTCAACAGTTTTGTAAATGAGCTCTTCTGAAAGGGCTCATTCTTTTTTTAAAGAGGTACCCATTCACAGTTAAGCAATGATGACAATTCATCCAAAATGAGTGATGTGATGCCAAGAAGGAGTCACCCACAAGGATGTGTCCCTGAGCCCCTGACAGGAGTCACGTGTCGGTGCTGTATGAGCTGCTGGTGTCAGAGATGGGGAGGGACACTGAACCATGCACACGTGTTGTCCTGAGTAAACAAAACAATGATTTCAACAAACATGAAAGAAAATGAAACACAGGAACAGAGATGGATTTAAAAGTGCAAAGTTCCAGTATATTCACTTTGTATTTTGTTAGAGAAAATGGAAGAAGGGGCCCGTCCTGCCAAGACTTCTGTAGCACTTTGTGGCATTCATATTTGTACTAAGCACGCAGCACAACCTGTGGAGAAAAAATTGTAATGATTTTTGGAACTTGAATGCTTTGCATAACCCACCTATTAGCAGCTTATAGAGACTTGCTGATGTTATAGATAATGCTACAGCACAGAAGATCTCAGAGAGCTGTCAGTCTTTGTGTGTCGCAGGTGTGTCATTTATCTGTCAGACAAAGAATAATGCAACATTTTTCAATAGAGACACCTTGGAGTAATGAGTCAGCTTAATCTAGGCGATGCTGTTCCCCTGGTTTCTCTACAGGGAAAGGAAATGGCACTAGAAAATGCACAAAAGCAAAGCAAGGAAACAGATGTGCATGACAGGACATAAACCCAAGGGGCTGACAGAGTAAGACAGGAAGCTTTGGGCAAGGAAGAAGTCTACACACGTTCATGCTGATTCACCGTGACAGTGTCTGCATTTCTGGACTTGGATGTGTTTTTCAGTTCTTGTTCTAGGGGCATACCCTGGCTGTGTCTGCTCCCATGGCAGGGGCAGAGTCTAGCACCTTGCCTTCTCTCTTTGCACTCTGGTTTCCACATAAGGCAACTCCACCCTTCCTCTGGGCACACAGTGGCCATAACTTACAATCAGGGGGGCACTGGGAAGTCCGGGATCCCAGGGTGAGCAGTGGCACACACACGCAGAAGCCCGAGGAGCCAACTGCCATCAAAAATGGGGCAGCACTGAGACAGGTGACAGGCTCAGTTGTTACATTTATAACAGGAGCAAGCTGAATGCTGTGGGACTCATCACCCCTGCATCTTAAGTAGTAACACATTCACGGAGCACAAGTGTGGTTGAAGCAAACTAGCTCTCTGCAGGACAAGGCCTGGACATGACTCACAGAAGAGTGTGCACCAGTAGGGGCCAATGAATGGGATACCAGTTCTCACTAGGCATAGCGGACAAGCGTGCACCAGCTGTGTTTCTCTTTGCTCTATAGTGTCTTCTAATAGTATGCCGGTATCTTAGCACATCACTGCATGCCCTCCCTTTTGTTTCAACACTCTGCTAAGCTGCAACTTTGTCCTCCCATGATTGTAGGTACTTCAGACTGAAAAAACAACTCACAAAAACTACTTATAACTTAGGGCCATGGGGCAGCACATAGGGCGCTGTCTGAAGAGTTGAATGCCATGCCCTGTGGACGTGTACCATCTTACATCACTTAGGCTCAGAAAAGAGAAAAATGCATTTATTTAGTGATACAACTCCAGCCAATGATTTGGATGCAAAGTCTGTTATAGCTCTCTGTGAAGGTAAAGCTGGGAAAGTGATTATGTTTGAGGATTCTCTTTAGGTCGTGAACCTGTTCCTAAACTATGTATCCAGAATATCCTTATGGATGGAATTGCCGAAGAGAATCTGCATAAACAACATAAACTACAGTGAGCTGGGGAAAGCAAGTCAACGTGTTCCCCAAAGGCCCGAGGAGTCAGCTCTAGAGTCTCATTTTCATAAAGGCATCAGAAAAACAAAGCTCATGCCTGGGAATGGAGCCAGAGGAACTGCTTACTGATCTAGGCAAACATACAAAGATTCAGCACTTGAGGACCTGATACATCAGCTTGATGAAAATCCAACAGCTTTTACCAGGATTGTGAACTTTCAGTTCAATTCCTACTCCTGAATAACTCGGGACAGGCTTTGAGGAGCGTGGGAAGAAAGTATAAATAAATAAATACATAAAAAAAAGAACTGGAAATCTTACACATGCTGGTTTTAGAGAATTCTGCCCTGAGTCTGGAATCTCGGAGCTGGACAGCACTGTGATATACCAAAAACGTAATTCAAGGTATTTTCCAAATGAAGGGCAGTAAGGTTGTTCCACACCTTAAGAGCTTCATACTCAGAAGGGCAGATGTACAAGACAACTGCCTCTTCCCCCCAGCACAGTTAGAGGTAGCAGGGAAAGGTGCAGAATTGCTTTTTCCTCTCATAACCCAATATTCAAATATGATTTTTTTTAGTGTTTTGTATGTAGTGTAGGCTGAGGTATAAGGAAAAATTCTGAGAGGCCATTTCCTTTAATCCACACAAAATTCTGAGGTTCCTTTTCCTTACTGGCATATGTCTCTCTAGGAAAGATAGCAACCGTGTTCATTTTCATGTTAAGCCTGGGAAAATTAACTGATTAATTTACTTGACAAGATATACTTTTTAACTGCAGAAAAAGGAAGACACCAAAAATATTTGGTGTGTACTTGATATAACAGTTTGAATAATTTTAAAATGCAAAAAAAAACCCCATTGCACAAACTTGACATTATACCTATGTCAGTACACTCCACCTTTCAAATCCCAATACAGAAAAAAAATCAATTATCCGTGCACTGCATTCAGTGTTCCGAAACTATGAGATTCTTCTCGAAGTCAGGCATTATACCTCTTCTGTATTCAGTTCTCAAGTGGAAAGGCCTGTGGGGACAGCAACAATCTGTGTTATGCAGTGTTTAAATTTTGGTCTGTCTCCTTTGTTGTGCTGCATTAAGTGCCACCATGAGGAAAGACGAGGTCAAGGGGAAAAAAATCATGCAGGATGCCACAGAGCTGTAGCTTCCATTGCAGTGCAGAAGCTCAGATTGCCTCTGTGAAAAAAAGTTGTTACACAAATACACAAAGGGCATTTTAAAATCATTTTAATAAGAAAATATATGTCAGAACCATACTGAAAATCAGATTTCAGCTCAGTGAACTGATTTTTCATGCTTTATACAACGCCAATTACCATGTAAATAGCTATGAAATAAAGTAATGTATAATTTAGGAGTTCTGTGTTTCACAAAGTAAACATCAGAAAGCACTTGATGTATTAAGTTCAAAAAACATGTTATGACCTTTAACATTCACACATACAGAAAAAGCTGGGGGACATGAGAAGAGACGATTCAAAGTCCATTGTGAACTATGGGGCAAAGATTGTCTTCAACTCAAAGATTATCTTCAACTTCAAAAAGATTTCTGGGGTCAAAAAACACCCAAACCCTTAAGAATTACAAGGAGTGAAACACACTGAAGATTTGGAGACTCTTTCTGGTAACAACAAAGGATTAGACCTCATGTTTTTAGGGAAAAATTACTTCCATATCTGGTTAGATGCAATAGAGATTGCGTCTTTCAGGGCAAAAGTATTTATAGTCTGATTTTATGGTATGACATTAGGACTTGACTTTTCTCCTTAAAACATCTGTATCACCACAACTCCAGTCATGCATACCATCTATCTGTCGCTGTGTGCTTGGCCTCTGCTTTAGCTTACACCAGCAACTTCCTGTGGCAGAGGAACCCGCACGTGCCGGAGGGGCTGGTTCGCTACCCCTTTGGGTAGCATGGACCTGACTGAAGCAGGCCTGGCACCAGCTCTTGCACCCAAGTTTTTCTAAAGACAATTTAGTAGATTCTTTACCCTTACATATGCCTCAGTGCAGAGTATTTACACTCTGCACCACTGCCTGTGTCTCACGACAGAGCCAAAGAGGGCAGAGGACCTGTGTCCACTAAGAAGTGTGAAGATGCCAGGAAGGGATCTTCTTTCAGGTACCCCTAGTGGTATGCACCTGCCTAATGCCTTCTGCTAGGAAGGAAGCCAGTTTCTGCAGTTGTGGAGATTTCTTTTTCATTTGATTGGAAGAAACAGGAACTTGTGAAGAGTATTTTCTAAAAATAGTAAACAATGCAACCAGGACAGTGATGTGTCCATAAAAATAATATCTGGGTGCATATAGATCTTCCAGTCCTTCTCCTCCTATCTCTAAAGAGACTTGTACAGCACTTTCTTTATCTCTAAGGACAAGTCTACAGTGTTTTGTGGTTTTTTTATTATCCACAGAATTTATCTAAAAGAAGGGAGGCGGAACTAAAGGACACAACTGAATAGGAGAAAACAAAAACAAAGATATAACTCCTCTCCTTTCTTTACGCTCATGGGCCCTAGCAGCCATTAGTGGAAAAATACATTCTCTCTTTTCAGACGCCTTTTGATGCAAATGATTAGCGTCAGCGTTGTAGTAAGGTAAGGGAAGTGACAGGGCAAGCACTCCTGACACTTGACAAAGACCAATGTGGCACAGGTCAGTCCTGAAGAATATTGTAGCTTTTTGGGGTGCAATGGGCACACAGTGTGTTAGGAGAAGTGTACTAGAAGTTCCTGATTGCCTGTAATTCAGGCAAAATTAAATCTCAGCTGAATACAGAGTGAAGCTAGACACATCTAAAGCCATCACGGGAACTGTAGTTTCAGAGCAATGCGTGCTGAGAGAGAAGAGAAATGGATGTTCAACAGGTGCCTCGTGGAGATGAGTGGCTTTTTCAAATCTTATAGAAAAAAACTTCATAAAGACAATTAAGGCCAAGAAAGTGAGTGATATTAGAAACACGTACTTAAAACAGTTCTAATACTCAGAGCAAAATGTATTTGCATAAAGAAGTTCATATCTTGGAAATATGGCAGATGTATCAAAAATACTTAAAGATTGCTCAGATGCAAATGTCAAAGGCAAAGTTCATGTAAAACACTATCAGTTACAGGCCTGGATAACAGAAAGGATGGTGTTAGAGACATGAAGCATTTTCAGAATTCAGTTGATAAAGATGATGTCAGAAATATTTTGGCATACAAGAAATCTAAGCGTCATCAATATGATGGTAAAAGTCATAGGAGGGGGTCAGTCCTAATATGGCAATAGAATAACAAGTTATGGAAGCATCATTGGAGCCCCTGGTCCACAAGCAACAAAGAAATTAAATCCAACAGATCAAGATATTCAATAATATTAGGGGACATACACATGCTGCTGGGTATAGCTCAATTTGTAGGAAGATAATATGGTCAAAATTCTGATGTTTTGTAGATTTAGAGGACAAAATTAAAATAGCTAACCTTGAACATTTAATCAAATTGTTAAAGTGGTGGTAAATGTGGAAATTGTCACAAACAAAATGAGGAACTGGAAGAAAAATTACCTAAGTGTTGAAGAGTAGTCATGTGTGGGTTTATTTGCAGAGACTACATCTCTAATTTTAATTGACATTTTCACAATAAAGTTAAGAATTATATATCTTGACCTAAGCACAACTTGGTTCCATACCTAGTGTTGACTTCCAGCATCCTTTAAAATCTACTTTGAACTATGCCATTAACTTGTGTCACACTTTCTGTGAAAAAAAATTCTTTGTTAAGTCTTCATTACTGCATTAGGTCAGTACTACAAACCAATGAATATTAATGTCACAGATGAATAACTATGAAATTGTTTAGAGATAACAGTCTTCTTAAAATGCCACATATTACTATTGTAAGCAAAGGGCAAAAGGTATCTCACAGGAAAGTGGGTTGGTAAGTAACAAAGCCTGTTGTTTTGCCTTCTGATAACAAGAGATAGCTGCACAGCATGCATTTAGAGAAAGCAAATTCCTCATCACCTTTTTTCTATGAAGAAAATTAAGCAAGACAAAATTTGAGCTACTTATTCCTACATTAACAGACAAGTTGAAAACAGAGCAGCATTTTCAGAACACCCTGGCAGTGCCTGTTTCATTTCTGTTTAGCAGCTAAGCCATACTGTGTGAAAGTCTTCACTTTGGAAATTGAATTATGCATATGTCACTCTACAGTGTCAGAGGAAAAGATAAACTTACCGCCTTAGTTTTTATTTTATTTGTTTCAACATTAGGACATTTGTATGTTTCCATTTTGTCGCTTCTCTGTAAACAGTTACACTGCATTAAATAAGAAAGGACAGGAGAATACATAACCCAACTTTGATCTGCCCTTGAAATCACGCTGCTTTTAAGCAAGAGGAATCTGGGTGTTTCCACTCTGCCCTGAGTAGGTTTAAAAATAAGAGTGGAAGGTGACAACATAAACCGTTACAATAACTCTCTTAGGAGCTGCCTTGCTACAGATGGATTCTGCTATTAATTTTTTTGTCAGACTTCTAGCACTCCTACCATCCATCAGCTAAGGACTGTCTTGGGTAAGTGTCCTGAGTGTTCACCACAGCAACTGCACAAGTGAACTGTATCTAATCTGACCGAATGGCTGTGAATAGATTTTACTGCTTTATCAAGAGATTATGCTATTAAATAATCCAGCATGCTTGATTTTTCTATTTTTGTTTTCCTTTTCTGAAACACCATATTAATGTGAATGGCAACTATTTATCATGTCTGAAAAATCAAGGTAATTGCAAAAGGCCAAGGCCACATCATAATTTCAAATTGAAAAATTCTGTTACTACAGATTAGATGCCTGGAAATCATTTGAAGTTGAATAAGAAGCAATATCTTTTTCTTCCTGCCCCCTAGGAAAAAATATTGAATAAAAAACATTTAATTAAGGCTAATCTCTAGGGTACTGGATTGTTTCCATTAAATGAGCACCTATACTGACTTCTGCTCATTTTGGGAAATTAATTGAAAGCAATTACATCTTAGAACTGTTTTGTCTTTTGGTTTTAATCAGTCAACTCCTATGCAGGTCTCCCACCTCTTAATGATGATATTTTATCTTGTAATCAGTGTATGAGATGTTCTTTTTAATGGTATGTACTTCAAGCTGTGTCTATTTTTTAACTTTTTGTAAAGTTATAGAGTGTTCTATTTGAATAGGGACAGGGTCTACACCTAAAGCATAGAAATGTAATGTAAGTATATTGCAGAAGCATAAGCAGAGATATTATTTGGCTGCATTTAATAATGGTCCAATCGTTTTTTTTAAAGTGACATTGTGGATGTATGTGTGTGTATATTTCTGTATCTGCGTATATCTATGCAGGTGGAGAGGAAGAGAATGAGGCAGTTGCAGTTAACATCCGTAGTTCGGGAAAGGACACAACACTTTAGATCTGGTCCCTGAAAAATGACAGAGGTCTTATTTCGAATTTCAAATAGCATTGGTTATTATTTCTAAATTGCAATCTTTCCCCCCCCCAAAAAAAAACCAAAAAACAACTGGATAACAACCTCATCAGTGTCAAATTTTAGTATCTTTATATATTAACATATCGTATCTCAGAACCAAGTCTCCCGTCACTGAAAGGTCCTTGGGGAACGGGAATATTTCCTTGGGGAAGTATTTAGTGTCACATCTTTAAGCACACACATAATCTATATGACTTCATTGGACTCTCTGACTTGCAGATAGAAATTCAAAACTCCAAAATGGTACAAAAGTTAAGTATTTTTATCATGCTCATATTTGAAATCCCTGTATGCTCTCCCAAATCTTACCTTTCATTATATTATAATATTTTTTTAAGTTGTAAGGACTGCAAAAAAGTTCCCTTTAAGATGGGCGTTACAAAATATCAATAAGATACTAAAGTGTAGCGAGACAGGACAATAGATCTGGCAGCTGAGAACTTTCTCAGATGTTTTAACTGTAGTGCCTAAAAATCATTCAGATGCAGTTAACCATTTTTTCATATATTGAGAAGATATCATTACTGCATTAATAGTATCCTGGATTTAACACCATAAAGGATAGATACGCCACCTGATGATGTTTTGCTGGAGCAAGGTAAGTTCATCCAAAGTACAAATACATACATAAACTATCATAAGAACAATATTTTCTTTGTGATTCACAAAACCATATTCTCCCTCAATGCACATCACAGTTTAACCTTTGCTTATTTTTTGCAGTATATTTAAGTACATTGCTGAATCAGTGCCTCAATCAGAATAATTACACTGATGGCATTTGAGTTATATTAGCTGGAAGCCTGAAGGCAACAGTAAAAGAAGTTAAGTGGAATATTCAATAAAACTAATGATTGAGGTTTTCTCAGTCATCTATGCTTGGAATTTTAGTCAATTTCTTTTTTTTTTTTTTTTGTAAATAGACACATTTTGAGGTCTGCACATTAGAGCTTTTGGTCTACCTAGTACTTTCGAGGTGCAGTTTGACTTTGACTTTCAAAAAAGATAAATACAAAGGTACTGGGTAATGGTGTGAATCAGAAGATCAGTTGGTTCCGTTTTCCCCAACATTACCCTTGAAGTAATTGCACAGGCTCGTTACTGCTAAAAGTACCCAGACCCAGTGGACTTCAGCATGTAGGTGATTTTTCCTGTCCCTGTCTGATGGTTCATTTAAGATTCTCCAAAGAGTACAGAACAAGAGAGAAAAAGTTCCTTTTAGCAGCTTTTATTTGGGAGATACATAGCCCTTTAAGAGTGAACTTGGCAGCTTGCACCTAATGTAAAATGATTGAATTTAACTATTACGCTGAGAGTAACTGAAGTCTTCAAAGCTTTTTGCTTCACGTTGAATCAAGGATGCCCAACAGAGACACACACAGCAGACTCTCTGGTCTTGAACACCCAGTATGTCCAGTTTCTGGCCCCAGAGATGGGTGTCTCCAGCTGCTGGCCTGGGCCCCACAGCTCATTCAGCCCCATGATTCTTTCCAGAGCTGGCACTCAGCTTAACCTCCCATGCCCCCTGCTTATCTAGCTTGGTGTCCCTCAGTGCTCATACACACAGGCCCATAACACAGAGTGCACGTGCACTGAAAACACTTGGAAATGAGATTTAGTGAGAGGACAGGATAAACTGTGCTGACGTGCATGGATCAGTCACGCAACCACGCTGACCAGTAACCTGTTTGCACATCACCAGCCCCTTCTAATCTTCTTTTCCTTTTATTTTCTCATGTTTGTTCCTCTCCTATCTATCTTGCTCTTTCCCAAAAAAAATCCCCTTAAAACATCCCATTAAAAGTTTGACACAATCCCAAAATCCCATAGGCAATAGACCACTTCAGTTTACCTGGTACTGCAAAGAGAATTTCTTTCACTGATTCATATTGGTGGGTTACACACCAGGTTCAGTGGTCCAGTCCTACTCCTTTGGTAGTTTTAGGAGCAACTGATTCAGTGTTCTGTAATTTTCACTAATTAGCTTTTCGCTGATGAGGTTACTAGAGTTCCTCCACCTATCACGGTTTTCCTGATCCTTTCAGGGTCTCTGTGTCTCATCTGCATAGCCTTTCATCAGATAACCTAGGAGTTACGCTCTTTCCCTTCATAGTTTCCTTTACATTTTCTTCACCTTCGGGCTTAACGTTGGAAGCACTCTTGTGCCATAGGTAAATATTTGCACTTCCTAACTTCACCCATGTGTTTTAGTTAGGACTATAATTTCTTATCCATCCTATGGAGCAATTTCAGAAGATACCTCCATGCTACTTAAACATGAAGATGCTGCTTCACTTAGTTGATTTTCATGCTCTGACTTTTTTGGATGGGAGCATGTTTTGGTCTGTGCGCGGTATATATGAGGTGTTTCAGGAGCCTATGCTAGGCCACAGAGATAGTCGTGCACATATACTTAGTCCTGGTCTACACTGGTAAACTATCATCATAAAAGTTCTCAGTAAAAGGTATAAGACTATGAGAAAAGCAAATAGTTGTACAATATTAGCACTTTGGTAAATTAAGAGTCACTGGTTTTGCATAAAATCAGGCATTCTGTCTTCTGTCTGACACCAATTACATCTCCAAAATACTCCCAATCTGGACATACATGTTGTGCCCACCTCTTCTGAACTTTGGAAAGGATTTAGGTCAGACATTAATGTACTTTTGGAAGAAAAGTTACATTAATCCTTTCAATGTTGTCTATTGATAATTCAAAGAAGCCACGGAAAGGGAATAATTTTTGCTCTAAGGAAAAAAAAGCATGTAATGACAGTATCTTTTTGTCAGCCACCACCCTACTAGGATGAAGCTGCAACTATAGCAAACCAACCAAAGTGATTCTTACTGACCTAGAATATGAAGACAAGTGTAGTTGCAAAGGATTGCTAGTTAAGACAAAGACCCTTGGGAAAAAAGCAGCAAGGTGAGGTTTCGTAATATGCTTTTGCATGTGCATGCGTGTGTTTAATGCTCTTCAGCAGAGGAGAGAAAATGTACCTTTATTTTTAGTTTTGAGATAGTGGCAGAATCACATTGCTACCAGTAAAAGTACACTCTGTAACAGTTTGTAAGGGCAGTAATTGAAGATGTGTGTTATGTGATAGGAAAGCAAAAGGACTTTTTCATTAGGTAAGATAAAACAAAGGCTTTTTTAAAGCCTCCAATTTCAATTCTATAGAGAATTAAAAGTGATTCCTTTAGTTTTGATTTTTTTTAAGCAATGAAGAATGTTCTGTATAGACATATAAAAGAAAAGCACTAGGTCTGCACTTGTTTTCCTTTCCTCATTTGCATGGCTAAGGCCTTCTCAGTGGCCTCAGAAATGGAGAGTTGTTGGAGTGTAACAGATAGCAGATTCACAAAAGAAAATTGTGGCTTTCAAGCACTTTTTAAATACAACCTGAAAATCACAGCCTATAGCACTAATGACATTCTATATTGCTTTGCTGCCTCTTACTGAGTACTGTTTTCCTCTGTAGTTTGCTAATGCAACAGGAGGTCATTTGAGAAACTAAGGCAACAGAATCATTGCTTGCTTCTATAATATAGAGAGCAGCTGAAAGCCACCAAGAAAACACCAGCAATAGCACCAACAAATATCAGAGATGAGGAACAGTTGATAGTGCAGTGTCAAGCTGTGTGATAAGTATTCTGTCATGTAATATTCCTTTGAAGTTGCTAGCATTAGAGCACCAAGCTTACCCTTATAAACTTGAAGTGTTCATCCGTACAATGGCTAGGTTTTCAGCTGCTTTAACCTGAACAGCTTCATGGGCAGCACTGGAAGCAACTGCCTTGTGCTTACTGAGACCTACTTTAGGTTGTGACAAACTACCCTAGAAGGAAATTCTTTTTTGCACCGGTAAATTATCAGGAAAAAAATATATTCTGAACATTTACTGATAATTTATCCCTTTTTCAGTAGTGTGTGTGCACATGTACAAGTTCAGCCCACCCTGTGTTTGTTTTGATTGTTAATTTGATAAATGGTACTAGCACAGTTTCTTTGGTTTTTTATTCTTAACGTTGCATAGTTCTTAAAAATTGCATTTACCACTGAAAGTAAATATTATTTATTTTAAAATCTAAGCTTTAAAGAAGTGAGCAACTCCCCCACCTCATAAATCTCAATCTATGTACTTTGTAACCCAACAAGAAGCAGAGTTTAGAAGTTTGATTTTAACAATAAGTACAGGATCTCTACAGAACAATTTTTCATGGTTGGAATCATCCCTGATTCGATGTGAAGTAGAAAGCTTCAAAGACTTCAGTAACTCTCAGTGTAATAGTTAAATTCAATCATTTTACATTAGGTGCAAGCTGCCAAGTTCACTCTTAAAGGGCTATGTATCTCCCAAATAAAAGCTGCTAAAAGAAACCTTTTCTCTCCGCCACTGCACTGTATCAAGAATCTTAAATGAACCAACACAAATGACAAAAGGTTGTTCAGTCAGAGTCAGCACATATAGCCCAATGCACTTGAAAGGCAGTAGATTAATTCCTAGAATTCTAGTCAGAAGTCAAAAATAGTTGAAGATCACTTCAGCTTTGAAACTCGATATGTACGAGGAGTGTTCTTTCAAGCAACTGCCCATAGTGAGGAGTGTTTTCAAGCTTCAGCCACTACCTCAGCTGATGAAAGCAAAAGGAATAATAGTTGATGCAAACTGCACTCTTTTACAGAGAGCCTGCAGTGGAATTGCTGCTCTGCCGTTACTAGTAAACATAACTTAGAGCACCATCAGAAGTGATCAATGGCATAAATACAGAGTGATAAAAAGAAGGAAAAAAAGAGGCAGTACAAAACCTCATCCATTTTACATGAATCTAACATTTCTGACTCCTAGGGATCAATTCTTCATTGTCACATGCATGAAAAAGAGTACTTGGTTCCCATTAGTAAAGTGCATGGGAGCAGCAAAGAGATAAATTCTAGCTAGAGTGAACTCATTGCTCTTCAAAGAAGCTATGAACATTTACAATGCATCTGGCTCTGGTATAGTGATGAGGACTTCACTGCCTGGCACAGTACTAATGTTAAGTTTTGCAAAGTTAATGCAGAATTAAGGATAAAACACCAATAACCTTTTTTTTTATGTGCCTGTCATGATCCTTTTTATGTAATCTTTATACAATTAAAGATGCGTTCAAGCATCACATTGGCTTCAATTATTCAAGAATTCATGGAATCATAGAATCATAGAATGGTTCGGGTTAGAAGGGAGCTTAAAGATCATCCAGTTCCAACCCCCCTGCCACGGGCAGGGACACCTCCCACTAGACCAGGTTGCTCAAAGCCCCATCCAGCCTGGCCTTGAACGCTTCCAGGGATGGGGCATCCACAACTTCCCTGGGCAACCTGTTCCAGTGCCTCACCACCCTCACAGTAAAGAATTTCTTCCTAATATCCAATCTAAATCTACCCTCCTTCAGTTTGAAACCGTTGCCCTTCTTCCTATCATTACACTCCCTGATAAAGAGTCCCTCCCCAACCTTCCTGTAGGCCCCCTCTAGGTACTGGAAGGCTGCTATAAGGTCTCCCCATCCTTCCTGTAGGCCCCCTTTGGGTACTGGAAGGCTGCTATAAAGTCTCCCCAGAGCCTTCTCTTCTCCAGGCTGAACAACGCCAACTCTCTCAGCCTGTCCTCATAGCATAGGTCCTCCAGCCCTCTGATCATCTTCATGGTCATCCTCTGGACTCGCTCCAACAGGTCCATGTCCTTCTTATGTTGGGGGTTCCAGAGCTGGACGCAGTACTCTTGGTGGGGTCTGATGAGAGTGGAGTAGAGGGGCAGAATCACCTCCCTCGCCCTGCTGGCCACGCTTCTTTTGACGCAGCCCAGGATGCAGTCGGCTTTCTGGGCTGCAAGTGTGCATTGCCTGCTCATGTTGAGCTTCTCATCCACCAGCACCCCCAAGTCCTTCTCCTTAGGGCTGCTCTGAAGCCAATTATGTATATATGCATGTATTTGTATGCATAAGAACCATGTATCTATACATATATCAACTAACTGATTTCCAGCCTTCTACTATTAAAAACAGTTAGTATGTTTCCCTGGAATCTATTAGAAAATTCGGCATCAATGGGCCAAGAAGTCTCAGCTGAAAAATTATACTGGGATTAGATTTTTGAAACTGCGGGACATAAGGTATTCTCTTCCCCTTGAATTCCCAGTTTAATTACATTATACTATGTATGCTGACAACAGAAAAAGCATCTCTTCAATAAATGCTTTTAATCTGTACAAAACAGAGTAGCAATGGAGAGCTCTGTGGTGCCATAGTCTTTTACACAGTGGTTTGCGGTTACTCCTGCTCATTAGGAAAACACACATGAATAATTAAGCAAAAATGAAAAGAGAATCTAGGCTTCCTGTATCCTAGCTGAACATACTAATGCTTTTTGTTGGCATGTAGTAACCACTGCCTACTGCAATGGATATTTTAGAAATCTGAGTATGTACTTCTATCATTTGTTGAGTCAGCCAGAATAGATTTTTGGTTTTAGTTTTGACAAAGAGGCTAACTTTATCAGTATCTCAGGCAAGTAGACTTACTCACACAGTCTTATTTAGGTTGATTTTTCATCAGGAGATCTCACTGTGCTTTGCAAAAATGAGGAAGCCAATCACCAGCTGCAAAAACTAATATGGAAAAGGGAACTTCATGGGGTTTTTTCTATTTAAGTAGAGGCCAGACCAGAGTACGGTAAGCATAGCTGATAGCATCTCTTCAGTACCAGTCAGCCAGAGCTCCTCTTGGGAAGGGAAGAGGTGAATTTAAGTGGTGAATTGACTTAATCCAATCCACCTAGGAAGAGCAGTACAACTTAAATTATTAAATTAATCACCCAGAAAGTGAAACATATTGCCCAAAAAAGTTCCTTTTTCTTGCAAACGGACCAAATTTGTAAGACCATGCCAGCAGAAATGCATTGTTCTTGTGATGTAGAAGCCATTGCAAAAACACGTACCTTCAAGTTAGGCAGAGTTTACAGATACTTTGCACCTGGAGAATAAAAACACACCATCTGTGACACCAACAGGCATCAGCATGACACGTGAAACGTGGCAGTTCATATCACAAGGGAGGAAGTGACTGTGAGCAGTCATCCCGACGCATTCAAGTTTTCTACAAAATTTCCAGACACTTCAATTTCTGCTTCTGCATGAGCCCGGAAATATGATTCAGTCTTCACAGATGCTGACGTGTTCCAGTCTAGTTCATTCTCTATTCATTTTGGGTTTGCGAAATTAGTTTTCCCTCTGCATCCCCTCCAGAGCTCAAGGATTGTTCCACCTGCTTCTCTTACAACACCAGAAAAAGCAAGAGGTGTGTCTGTTTACCTAGCAGTTTAGTTTCATTTAATCACCTCTTTAGAGCACCATTTTATAGGTAAGCATTATGATTTGCCTGAATTTTCTCAAGTGAAAGAGAAAAGTGACTCAGGATGAGTGCTTTAACCTCTGGAGAAAAAGTAGTGATGATTTCTTCTTCTGGCTGCTGTGAAATAAGTACTTACTAGATAATAAGACTAATGAAACTGAGGGAGCCCTGCATTTTTCAGTATCTATTAGAGAAAAGAATCACTTTATTTTATATATTAATATAGGCAGAACTCCTAGTGATATGAAAGAAGCATGGAGGATGGAAACTTTTTTCTGGAATTTTCTATTTTTCATTTTTTTCAGTTTGAATAAATCTTTAAATCCTCAGTTGAAACCTTTTTGTGCTGACAGATGGACCTGTTTTTTTCCCCAGTTCACAGCACGTTAAATCAGGTGATAAAAATTATTATACACTGAGTGACAAGAGTGCAGATTAGAGTAAAAGGAGACTTAATCACATAATTTTTGAAGAGGTATTTCCTTTGATGTAGCATCTGTGGGGGGGGTTCATTCCCTCTTATTTTCCCTTTTTAGGTTTCTTCAGATTTTTCTCCTATAGATTTAACATTAAGCATGTAAAATCATAGGTAATTTGAGATTTTTTTCCCTCTTCATTTGGACTTCTATTTCATTAGTACCTGCCCAATAACAAAAACTTTGCATGATTTATCCTCACTGAGTACTAGCTTAGATTTTCTTATAGAAGCAAGCACTGCTTATAGGTGTGTATATTTAGCTTTGTCTAAAAGGCTTTTTTTTTTTTTTCCAAAAAGGTGTGTGGGATATTTCCTTGACTTACAGAGATGGAGAAAAATAAGATAAATCCATCTTACTGTAGCGCTGAAATGAAAGTCTGCTTTGATGCAGGATACTAGAATACATATGAGAGCACTGTTCTTGTCATAAAAGCTTGCAGCTGAGTTTCATTACCTAATCACAAAGAATGACACCTGGACAGAGACAAAGTCAGAAGCATAGATGAAGAGGAGTTAAAAATCACTAGATCAGAAATAAAAATTGAGGTGAAACTGTGACCAAGAGGTGACAAATGCCAAACACAAGGGAAGTAAATTTCCCTGCCAAAGGATATAACGCTGAATAATGAAGAATTCGGGTGTCTATTTTCTGTATGAGACTAATAATAAATTTGTTTGTGTCAAAATGGATAAGAATGTGTGCATCCAAGTCTCTGAACTCCTACAGTTACTCAATGGAGCTCTGTAGTGCCCAGAGCTAACTTTCAGGCCAACATTGCTCCAGGCTAAAATGAAATTAGCAGCATGGGCCTGATACATCTCCTGCTGAAATAAAGTGGAAGCTTTCCATTCACGTTTATGAGAGCTAGATTGGGCCTGATATGTATTTCTGGGATCCAATACACTAACAATGCTCAGTATTGCCCTTTTGATACAAATCCACTTCATACCGAAGCCTTTAATTTATGAGACCAGACTCCAAAAGCTACCGTGAGAAAAGATTTTCTACCCTTGCCTCTCCATCCAACTTCATGGGTCCCAGGTATAAGTTAAATCTTAAAGTAATTCAGATATTAATGTTCTGAGTCTTCTTTGCATTTATGTCTGTCAAATATTAGAGAAATGCATTTTACAAAGACGAAAGTTGCATAGTAAACAATTGAACCACAGCACCTCATAAACTGAATCATACAACATGAATAACTGTTTGAGTTTGAGATAAAATACCAGGGAGGTCGGGGATTAGAGGGAATGATTTTGGATATACAAGTCAACGTTTTAGCATTTAACTATAAGTAACAGCCCACCCAACAGTTGTATTTATTCTGGATTTTGTTCTCTAGTTACAAAACACTGTAATGTTAACACTTTATGGAGGGAACAGGCTCCCATTCTTTCCAAATACTGCATAATTTATTAATATTTGGGAGGGGAGGTATAGCCTGTGCATATCACCTCTGTTCATATTAATTAGCATTTTACATACAAAAATAGTCTCTTAACATCTATCCAAACGAACACTGGAAAGGGAACAGATTGTGAATCTTGGGTTGTACTGTATTTTAAGGACTAGCAAAATATTTCTAATTTATTTTTAATACTTATTTGTATTCTCTTCACAATCAGTGAAACAGTTCATTGCTCATGTGGAATGTACTGTTTAGCCTAAAAAAAAGATGTTATTGCTTTAAACAGGTTTGGCCAAATCAGCTGCCTAAATCTTGACTGTGTTAGGCAAAAGGCTGAAAGATGGTTTAACACTGTCTGTAACAGGTACACTACCAGCTCATTTAATATCTGTTGAGCTGACATTCAAGAATTAACTACAATAATGGAAAAAGATTCTTACTTAATTTGTGGTCCAATTAATTGTTTCATGGTTTATGACTTCATCGTTTCAACGAACAGCAACACAGCCAAATTCTTTTCAGAAATTGCCTGCTTAAAAATAGGTATTGTAAGGGCTTCAAAATTTAGTTTTCTGACCTAGTAACTAAAATGATATTTTAATTATAATCAGGACAATTATTTTTAAAATTCCAATGGAAACTTCTTCTGCGTTAAAATCTTAGGATGGAAAGAAGTTGCAAAAATAATGTTTCAGAAACATTAACAGCTAAATGTAAATCTTACAGTGAAAATATCTGCTTTCTAAACAGAACTAGAGACTACACGATGCCTTTCTGGGGATGGGGGAGGAGGTGTTCTTAAAATAAAATTGGGCCAGTTTCACTGACTTATTCAACTACTGTTTAGAAATGAATCCAAAGACTTCAGTGATAGTTCAAACTAGCCCCAACCCTGAATATCATGTTGTAGTATCTTTGTATATTTTTATATTTGTCAGATCCGTTGCAGTCAATCACTGTTATCCAGGTTGACTCAAATGCAGTTGTCAGGTTCAGAACGTGGAACATCCTCTTGAAAAGCAGCTTTTTATTTTTCTATTATTTTTAAATACCATCCAAACAATAATCAGGGTAGACATTTCTCTTCATTCCTTGCCCAGGAATGTAAAAGCAAACACAGTAATAAGGATATCAGGAGGTACCTGTGTAAGCCAGTACAGAATCAACCAGTTTATCTGCTATAGGAAGAACGCATCAGGAAGAGGTTTACACATTTCTATGAAAATGTCTGGATAACAAGAGGTCATAGCACAGCAATAAGGAAAAGGACGTGCACTTACAACTGCCAATTGTAAAAGCTGCTAGTAGTCAAGGATTCATTAAGCAAAGTTGGTGGTAAAAGGAGGAGAGACAGCCAATGAGTCTAACTGCAGCCTTGTGATTCAGGGGACACCTCTGGGAAAGGAAACAGTCCTAAGATTCGGACTTTCCCCAAGACCCAAGTAAATAGGACTATAATGGGTAAAATAGAGCTCTTAGTGAGGACTACAACACAGAGCTGCATCTCGTATTTCCACCAAGTGAAAGCCTTCAAAAAGGCAATAAATACAGGGTTATTGAAACAAATACTCTGGTGAGAAAAAACCCCAAACAACAGCAACAAACAAAAAACAAAAAAAAAAGTAACCCTAAGAATTCATCCAGAACAGGAATTACTTTTTTTTCATGGAACAGAATGAGAATGAACGTTTTGGAGCAGGATAACTGGTCTGAAGCCAAAGGTACTGGTGCTCTGTTGGCAAAACTTGTCTTCATCTGCAGTTTTTGGTAACTGTTGCTCAGGTAAGAATTGTCTGAGCCTTGAAATGTGAGCCTGTGCATTCAATGTGGAGCAAGACATTTATCTGCTGCTTTTAATATGGCTGTAGAAGTTAAACATCAAAACCATATTTCAATATTGCAAAGGTGCTTAGGTTAATGACATTTAGAATGAATAGAGTTAAAACTATTTCTTAGTTTAGGAAATCAAGGCACAGATGGCTTGCTTATTTGCATATAAATTACATTAAAAATTGTTTACCCAAGACTTTTGGCCCCATAGAACATTAAACAAAATTAAACCTTTTTTTTTTTTTTACCTACAGGAAGAAATCTCTGTGGTTTTGGTTATTGTATTTGTTTCTAGATGACAACTTGGGCTTCATTAGAAGTCTGAAGTTTCAACACCAGTAAGACACTTAATGCTTGGAATCAGTAATTCAGGTCTCTTGTTATTCACTTTAGATGTCTGCATCTTTCCACAAGCGTCCTTTGCTGATTAAGTCACACAAAGGTGGGTGAGAGAAGCTGTGAAATAAAGACAGACTTCCCTAGAGAGGATAAAAAAACTGAATTTGGAGATTGCCCTTATTAAATAAGATAGTTTATCCTTATTAAATAAGCTCAGCTTAAGCTCTATGGAAATTATTCCACAAAATGGAATAAATGTGGTTCTCAAACGACATTTAACCTGGAATTTAGCCAATGGAAATGGTAAACATCTACATCTCTGTTTGCTTCTAGTGAGTGTGTAACACGTTTGTTTATCATTGTTATATGTGTAGTTATATATTTCAGCAGAGACACAACAGTCTCTGACTCTATGAACATATCCTGACATAGTTTGAGAGGCTATGTCAGTGTTTTATACTTGAGATTATTTGTTTCAATCAAACTATTTGCAATGTTGATGTGTGACTGAGAGCATTAATACATTGTGATAATAATACATTCAAACAGACATACTGATATTAGTAATAGCACCCTGTTACAGCCGTTATGACATGGATTAAAAAAAGCATTTATCATCTTTACCAATATGTTTTCAATCACACAAGACTGTTTTGAAAGGATTTTCCCAAAACTGTTGAGCAGTCAGTGCTTTCTAACCTCACACGTGAATATTTCTTTATACAGCTCACTTCCACTTGGTTTCACATCACACTCTAGTCTATTCCCAGTGAATGTGCTTTCTAAGTCAGACAATAGTCTGCATTGTTGTATACCAGTATGAACTAGAGATGCAGAATAGAGCTACAGAGAACCACATACAAATTTTTTTCCCGGTGCAGCCTTACGTCCTTTATCCACAGTAGATTTACAAACTAGACTGACAAAGATCTCCCAGGGTACTGCCCAAATCTGAATTCTTTTAAAAACCAAAGAAATTTTCTAATTATTTTAATGATCACAGACCTGGGGAAAAAGTGATTTCTTTAAAGGATTCAATAACTTGCATTATCTTAACTGTTTACTTCTTTGTATTAATCTCTGTAGTTCCACTTCCAAACAGAATTTGACACAGCTCTTTGGAATGCATTTGAGACTATATTTTATGCTGTCCCCTTGCTTGCATATTACGTCATAATCTAGCAAATATTAAAGGGTGTCCTCGCCTTGATTAATTGTACCTAGTGCCAAGGGAATACCTAAAGCTAAATATTGAAATGTTCATAAAGCTTTCATAAGTTCAGCTAAGATAATTGGAAAGAAAAAAAAAAAAAACACCTCTTGGGCAGAAAGCCTTTTTTTTCAGGTCTGCTGAACATGTTTGCAAGTCTTTTTCAGCATTAGAATTACTTGGCATTTGGTCAATTCTCACTCTTCTTTTGATAGACTACCTTTTCCTGTATACAGTAATCAAGTCCCTTACTGACTTAAACTCTGTCTTCAGTCTTATTTGCCTCTCCCATTAAAACAGGTATTTCAGATTGTTTGGTATACTTGTGAACTAACAAGACAAATTTCTTGGTTTGTTTTTCATTCATGTTTCTAGTGTTTTTTCTGCTTTTTTTAACATATTTTTTCACTGTCCTTCCTGTCACTTTCACAATCTTTCAATATACTATTGCAAGGGTAAATGGAATAGGTGTGGTCTTAATATTTTTTTTAATTACTAACACTGTACAATTTCAGTTATGCTAAATAGCCTAAACAATAGAATCCTCCAAAAACTATACCTAGCACTAAAGAGATTAATTAGATTAAACATAGTCAAGTAGAATAAGTATGATTAATCATTTTATTTTTCCACTACTACTTAGGGATTTGAAAGCTCTTGATTAGGTGTTAGGATAAAAAGTTCAATGTTTTTAGAAAAGTGTTCCTTTTTGAAAAGTATACACAACTGCACACACATTAAAATAAGCAGAAACTGCCACTGAGGTTCAGTGAGATTGCAAACACAATTCTTATATATAAAATGCTTACAAAATGCAGAGGCAAATGTTATAGCTAATTAAACTCATTCTAGGAGAGTTCTGCTTTGTTACCCAAACACAGTCTCAAGTGTTGTAAAACACCCAAATGTATTTATGCAAGCAATGAAATTAGATTTTATAAGTTCTATCTTAATTATTTTTTTCTTCACTAATGTTTTCAACTTTTAGTTTAGGTTCAACAAGGACAAGTGTAGGGTCCCGCACCTGGGGAGGAAGAATGTCAGGCACCAATATAGGTTAGGGGTGGACCTGCTGGAAAGCAGTTCTGAAGAAAAGGATCTGGGGGTCTTGGTAGACAGTAAATTATCCATGAGCAAGCAATGTGCCCTTGTCGCCAAGAAGGCCAACAGAATTCTGGGCTGCATAGGGAAGAGTGTGGCCAGCAGGTCAAGGGAGGTCATTCTCCCCCTCTACTCTGCACTGGTGAGGCCACAACTGGAATACTGTGTCCAGTTCTGGGCTCCCCAGTTCAAGAGGGACAGGGAAATACTGGAGGGAGTCCAGCGCAGGGCAACAAAGATGACTGCGGGATTGGAGCATCTCCCTTATGAGGAAAGGCTGAGAGAGCTGGGACGCTTTAGCCTGGAGAAGAGAAGGCTGAGGGGAGACCTTATGAATGTTTACAAGTATCTAAAGGGTGGGTTTAAGGAGGATGGATCCAGGCTCTTCCCAGTGGTTCCCAGGAACAGGACGAGGGGTAACGGGCACCAGCTGGAACATAGGAAGTTCTGATCGAATATGAGGAAAAACTTCTTTACGGTGAGGGTGACCGAGCACTGGAACAGGCTGCCCAGGGAGGCTGTGGAGTCCCCTTCTCTGGAGACTTTCAAGACCCGTCTGGATGCAGTCCTGAGTGATGTGCTCTAGGCAATCCTGCTTTAGCAGGGGAGTTGGACTAGGTGATCTCTAGAGGTCCCTTCCAACTCTGAAATTCCTTGATTTCATGATTCTGTGAAAAAATGTACAAACACACTGGCTAAAATTTATGCAACATATATCATATGTTAAATAAAAACTTGTATCAATACCTAAATAATATGAATAAACCTAACAATATGAATAACTAACCTTATCATCTTTAAAGAAAAAAACTTCTTATTACAAGATTTTGTCTTTTAGAAGAATAATGTATAGTCAAGTCAGTAAACTCTGTAGGAAATTTCCAATATAAATATATATATATATTCCAGTTAGGAGTGAAGCACTTAAGCATCTTTAATTTGCAAACAGAAAATTTGTGGTGAGAAATCTTTCACAGATGTTGATTATTCTACCTGTTTGATATCTGTGAGCCACACTGCAGTTCTTAGCATTTACTTCTGTGAGATAGCAGCCTTTCTTCAAAATGTATAAATAATTGTATTCTATCACATTAACATTCAAATTTTAGTGTTCTCATCATATGTGATAAAAATGAATTGGTTTATGTACATTTATGTAGAGTCACAACAGGTGGTTTTGTGGAGGGATTTAGGTAGAAAACTACATTATTAATTCCTAATGATAAAAAATATGACAACACTTAAGCCCCTTTACTTCCTTTAGAAAAATTTCGGTCACCTCCACATAATGTGAAGAAGAATACTTTCAAGAAATATTTTAAGTATTCTATTCTCCTTCACTCCCAAGGACTTTTTCCCCCAAAGATAGAAGATTCTATATAAAAGTAAGATTGTTTGGACTCACTGGAAATAGATTTTCAGTTCCTACTGAAGTCTTGAGAGTAAGAATGGCTAAGAAAGAGTTTATTTTCTTCATTCCTTTCACTATTGAGAATACCCTGAAAAATTTCTGCAAGAACAATGCCTATTAAAAATCAGCTAGAGCATCATTAAGCAAACTATACATTCATTCATGTGCTGGGGATCTTATTAGAACTAAAGAGAATTTTTTTCTTCTTTTTTTCATATCCTTCTATCACTGTTACACATTTTCCTGAAAATATGCATGTGCTACTGAAAAAATGTTAACCCCTAAGAAGGTGTTGAGCTAACAAGAGAGTGAAAATAACTAATTCTGCAGTCACTCTAGTATGACACAGGTGTACCTTTCTTTTTCCTCCACAGAAGACAAACAGGTTGGGAAGAGGCTATGAAAACTCATAATTCAACAAGAAGTCTCCACTCTGCTCCTACTCTATACTCTACAACATTTATCAAAGCTCATCATATTCATTGGTCAGCAAGCAACAACAAGGAAGGTAAAAAAAGAGAGAATAAAAAAAGGTACATTTCAACATCAAGGGAAAGCAACTTCCTGACTCAGAGCATTGCTGGGACTTCGATGGTGTTGCTTAAGATGAGGCTGCGGTGCACTTCCATAGTACTGATTTTTTGTCTTGCCTATAATAACTAATTAAATACAGAAATGTTATTGTAATTTAATGGAGAATGTTTTGATGTCTCAAAAAACATATTACTTTACATTTTCTAATTCAGGAGAAGGTATATGAAGTAAATTTGGAAGAAAATAAATTACAAGATTTTAATTTGAAATGGTTTCTTTTCTTCCCCTCATACCATCTCAAGACAACGCTTTGTGTGACTTATTTTACCTAATTTATACACCCTTGATGGTATTATACCATGGAATAAGATTACCTCAGGATTATAGGTTTTCAGGTTAATTCAAGTAGTCCAAAAGATTTTTCAGTAGTGACATGTTCAAACTCAGTATTTGAAAATTGGTTTATTTCCATATGTTATGATTTGAATTACAGTCTACTAAATCTGACAGTGAGGTAGACTTATGCTAATAGTCTCTCTGGAAACATATACAATGAGATTGCAGTAACTATTATTTTTTTTTATTTCATTATTTCTATTTTTTTTTTAGAATTATGTAAATTATTAAGGTAAATGTGGTTATTTTTGCATAGTGCTGTCTATGACACGTTATAACCCCATGAGATCGCAGAGATGATTGACCTTGAAAAAATTTTAATTTACTAAAGCAGTTATTGGATTGGCATGTTCTTTCTTGTTATTCCAGCCTATGTATTTTTATTAATTGATTACATCCTCTATGTGTTTTTATTAATTTATATTCAAGTCTCAGCATTCAATTAACAGACAACTAGTAGCCAGCCTATCATCCTGTGAGGATGGTTGAGCACTGGAACAGGTTGCTCTCAGAGGTTGCAGCATCTTCATCATTGGAGATATTCAAAAGCTGTCTGGACAGAGTCCTGGGCAAGCGTCTCTAGGTGGCCCTGCAGGGGAAGCTGGGCAAGGTGACCTCCAGAAAAGTCCTGGGCAAGCGTCTCTAGGTGGCCCTGCAGGGGAAGCTGGGCAAGGTGACCTCCAGAAAAGTCCTGGGCAAGCGTCTCTAGGTGGCCCTGCAGGGGAAGCTGGGCAAGGTGACCTCCAGAAAAGTCCTGGGCAAGCGTCTCTAGGTGGCCCTGCAGGGGAAGCTGGGCAAGGTGACCTCCAGAAGCCCATTCTGTGCCTAGGTTTGCTCAGGAGTTATCAACTGAGGTATTTAGCCAATTTGCTTTTTCTTAACAGTTAAATAATTTGAAGTTTGTATATTTGACCTGTGGAAATTAGGAATGGATAATGCACAATGAAACAAATCCAAGCTAGTGGATGGATTTCTGTACTAGCGCACTTTTTGCTCCTTCATATGTGGAAATTCTGTTACGGTAAAATCTATCCACCTGTCTTTGGAGAAAAATGGGAGAAAATGAGCACCGTAGATACAGCACATATTATAAAACTAAGAAGAAAAATGATGAAGGCAAAGCAATTTACAGAAAGAGTGTTCACTACCACAAAGAAGCACAGACAGACACTGTGTATCCACAGTAACATTTTTGTAATCGATCTGGAATTCCTCAGACTAGGCTGAACAATTTTACAGCTATTCTAAAATGGTATTGTTAATTCTTATGTTTAGTGATTGCATGGTAACAATTTCCCATGAAACAAAGAAGTAAAACACTACACAAAAAAGGCAGAAATGAACTTCAGTTAAAGGTTCTTAAGAACATGGGAGCCACACTGAGATTTCAGAACCAAAATCAAATACAAACAGGTGTGGTAATTTTCTTACAATAAGAAAATAAAAGAGTGGGGCAAAATAGCCAACCAAAGAACCATCTATTCTAATTTCCGAATACCAAAGCCTGAACTAATGACCTTAGGTTGCCCTTAAAGATACAGGGAAGAGACATGTCCAGTAAATCAGCCAATGAAGTAGCATGTATGAGTTTCTGAATTCAGAAATAAAATTTAAGTGCCCAGTTTGTGAATTGATGGTCTAGAATTAAACAAATCTAACAATTAGGCTAAAACCACAGTTTTTTAAAAAAACCTTCTTTGTCCAAAGCAGTTTTTCAGTGAATTTGGCTAATAAGGAAGATACATGAGAGTGAAAGGGTCAGAAAAAAAGCATTAATACATTCATGAGCATACATCAAAAACATGGCTATATACTAAATGGATATAACATTTTAAGTCCTTTGTGTATTTAACAACTTTTAGTCATAACATTCTTTTCTCTTTTCCACAAAAAAAAAACCCATAAATCACACTGTTCTAATAAAAACACATTAAGAAAAGCAACAGAGCAGTCTCCTTGCTAGCATGTCACAATCCACTAACTGCAAGAGTGTCTGCATTTTATCTGACAACAATATACATTCTCCTTCTTTTATTTTCAGTTTTACTAAGTCAATAAAAGTCTTTTTAGAATAACTAACATGGGATGAGATCTATAAACAGAAGCTGATATTAGATGCCAAGCATTGTTGAATGTTTATACAATACAACTTGCAGATCGATACACAACTAATATTTTACAGTGAAGTGGAATGTAGAAGTTGTTTCATTTTTCTGTTATATCTCCTGTTATCCTTCTGATATTTCTCCTGTTTTTCAGGAGAAATAGTTACTAGAAACACATTGTTGATACACTGGACCAGAAATCTTTGCAATGGGATATATTCTCATCTAATAAAAATCCGTATAACTCAATTAAAGAGATCAAACCAGCCAATTTCTGTTTGCTATATGTGCAGCCCAAAATAATCTTTCCTAATTTCTTTTTTTTATTTCAAAATTAACAGCAGACATGTTAAAGTAAAGGATTTATCAGTAGTCTGTCTTAGTTTTCTTCTTCATCTTCCCCAATGGTATAGAATGACAATACTAAATATTCTTCTTCTTGCCTCTGTTCCTCTTACTCATCTCTTCAGTCAAGGATGGCTGAATAAGGAAATATGAAGAGTTGGCTATAAATTCACAATTCTTAGGGCTACCAAGAAAAGACTTACAGAATTTTCCATCTGTCCTAACAGCTGGAGACTTAGTCAGATCCCTGGCAGGAACTGTAATCTTTCCTTTCTAATTTTTTTTTTCTTTGGTGGAAGATTGAAGAGGTCCATAATTTACCATGATTGCTTTAAGAAACGATGATGGTTAATAAGACATTCTGGCATTTTATTATTTAAGCATGCAAGGAATAGGAAATATTGAGAACTAGCCATGACTAATGAGTAGGATATAATACCAGATCTGAAAATTGCTCCAAGAAATTTTTCAGAAAAACAGAATTATCATATTTCTCTGTTACACAGTATATAAGGAATTAACTGTATTCCTCTTCTTTTGCTCTTTCATGCCTGGGCACAAGCAAAAAGCACAGGAATAAAATTAACTCTGAGCTGGAAGACAAACCCCTCTTTTACACTCTGAGTTTCTACAACCTCCAACCTCTATTCCAAGCAAATAACGTTGGTCAATATATAATTTTATCAAATTTACAGGAATGTTTTATAATATTCAGTCACCTGAAGGTAGCCAAATCTTGCCTTTTGTGGTTTCCTTTTAGGATAAATATTCGAAAGGTTATTTGAACGTTAGAGATATAAATGTTTTATGGAATTTTTGGGAGAATGGGGGGGTCAAATCATGCTCGGAGAAACAATCTGATGAAAAAAGAACAAGAAAAGTACTTCTTCTAGAATTAAGCCAGCATTGTTTTAAAGTCGATAAAAGCACTGGAATGTCTAAATGATATATTGCTAGTCAGGATACTTTGGATACTTTGTGCTACAGTACTTCTACGAAATATAATTAAATGTACTAATTAAAAAGCCAGGTCAGTCAGGGCAAAGTTTAATTACCTTTCTACTACAGACTATTTCTCTTATATTCATAAAATAATATCCAGTTTTTTTCTTACTGCAAGCTTCAAAATGTTTTTTTACCATACTCAAAAATAATGTATGGCAAATACAGGAAGGATCATACTATATCAGTTCGGAGAAAAGATGACATGGCAGGCAAGTATTACTTTTCTTTTTTGTTTTCTTTTCTCTTTCTTCTTTTCTTTTGTTTTTTTTCTTTCCTTTCTTTTTCTCTCCTTCATTGCTTACAAAAGGAGAGGATAAGCTTGTGCATATATACAAACCAAAGACATCTCTATGTACATAAATCCATAAGAAAACCATTTATTATCTTTAGTACTTGGGTAATAATATTTTTAGTAAAGAATGTCTCTTATTAACTATTTCTGAAAACCTTCCATAATTTTTTTTTTTTAATTTTCCTTTCTAACGTGAATGGGGAAAAGTGTATTTGTTCATGCATCAAACATCATGGATGTAGTATCTCCAGACAGATTGTTGAGAATATTCAAGATACTCTGAAACCTAATCTGATTTAGAAAATAACTTCAAGTGTTTTTATGAAAAGACTGTGCAGAAATACAGAAATATATTTTACTAAAAAAAAAGAGTGAAATATTTACCACATATAAACAAGCTTGATGTTTTGTCCCCCAAAACAGTTTTTTTCCTCAACAGTGTTTGCTTCTTCTATTGGCAAAAATAAGCATTTCTTGCAGAGGGAACCCCACTAAAACCGCTGGTGTGCACCGAATAACCAGGGTCTTATGGTACTGAATCCAAAAGAAGACCACAGCCATGATGTCTGATCATGAATCAGTTCCCAACATGGCATTGTACAAGCTGTGTATGTATCCGTAATGCCAAGCAGACATTTTAATCAGCCTAATTCTAACTAATTTATCTAATCAGAAAAAATATTTCCTGCTTACTCTTTTATGTTGCTGACAGGAAGTACAACTGACATTCAAAACTACAAATCATTGAATTTATATATAACAGCTCAAGGCCTAAAAGCACATAAAGGAAGAGGAAAAGGCATCTACTATTTCATCGTACACATGGTTCTGACTCACTCTTTTTAGACCTTATTTCAGCTTTTTAGAATAAGTCTACATCAATTCATTTCAAGAAGCATTAGAACCAATGGAGAGTTTTTTTCCTTGGATATTGGATGTACTATAACTGCAAGGAATCAATGTTTGATACTATTAAAAAAAAAACAAAACAAAACAAAACAAAACCAAAAAACCATGCCAAACAAACAAAACCACAAGCAAAAAAAGATTTAAAGAATAAAGAACAACTAAGTCTACATGGCTGTGTTTTGAAAAGTTTGTTTTATCATGCATACTTCTATGAATTTGGGGGAGGATGTGTTGTCAAAGAAAAGCCCACTGAGATAATGGGTAGGCAATCCAGCTTGCTGAAGTTTCACTGTTACATAAAAACTTACTTACATTAGTTAAAATCTAAAATGTCATGGAATCATCGAATGGTTAGAGTTGGAAGGGAACCCAAAGAGCATCTATTTCCAACCACCCTAAAGTGTCAGGGGCACCTTCCACTAGACCAGGTTGCCCAAAGCCTCATCCAGCCTGGTCTTGAACACTGCCCCTGATGGGGCCTCCACAACTTCTCTGGGCGACATGTTCCAGTGTCTCACCACCCTCATAATGAAAAATTTATTTCTGATATCTAATCTAAGTCTACCCTCTTCCAGTTTGAAGATATTGCCCCTCATCCTATCACTACATGCCCTTGTATAAAGTCCCTTCCCATCTTTCCTGTAGGCCCTCTTAGACACTGGAAGGCTGCTATAAGGTCTCCCCGGAGCCTCCTCTTCGCCAGCCTGAACAACCCCAACTCTCTCAGCCTGTCCTCATAGGAGAGGTGCTCCAGCCCTCTGATTATCTTTGTGGCACTCTTCTGGACCCGTTCCAACAGGTCCATGTCCTTCTTGTGCTGAGGACTCCAGAGCTGCATGCAGTACTCCAGGTGGGGTCTCATCAGAGTGGAGTAGAGGAGCAGAATCACCTCCCTCGACCTGCTGGCCACACTTCTTTTGATGCAGCCCAGGATGTGGTTGGCTTTCTGGGCTGCAAGCACACATTGCCAGCTCATGTTGAGCTTCTCATCAATCAACACCTCCAAGTCCTCCTCAGGCCTGCTTTCAACACATTCTCTTCCCAGTCTGTATTTGTGCCCGGGATTACGCTGACCCAGGTGCAGGACATTACACTTGGCCTTGCTGAACTTCATGAGGCTCACACGGGCCTACCTCTCCAGCCTGTCCAGGTCCCTCTGGATGGCATCCCTACCCTCCCGTGTGTCAACCACACTGCAAAGCTTGGTGTCATCAGCAAACTTGTTGAGGATGCACTCACTCCCCCTGTTCACGTCGCCGACAAAGATGTTAAACATCACTGGTCCCAGTACTGACCCCTGAGGAACACGACTCATGACTGCTCGACACTTGGACATTGAGCTGTTGACCGCAACTCTTTGAGTACAGCCATCTAGCCAGTTATTTATCCACTGAGTGGTCCGTTGGTCAAATCTATGTCTCTCCAATTTAGAGACAAGGATGTCATGTGGGACAGCGTCAAATGCTTTGCACAAGTCCAGGTAGATGATATCAGTTGCTCTTCCCTTATCTACCAATGCTGTAACACTGTCATAGGCGGCCACCAAATTTGTCAGGCATGATTTGCCCTTAGCGAAGCCATGTTGGCTGTCATTTAATACCTCCTTATTTTCCATGTGCCTTAGCAGAGTTTCCAGGAGGATCTGCTCCATGGTCCTGACGGGCACAGAGGTGAGACTGACCAGCCTGTAGTTCCCTGGGTCTTCCTTTTTTTCCCTTTTTAAAAATGTTTCCCCTTTTCTAGTCAGTGTGAACTTTACCAGACTACCACAACTTCTCAAATATAATGGATAGTGGCTTGGCAACTTCATCCACTGGTTCCCTCAGGACCCGCAGATGAGTCTCATCAGGTCCAATGAACTTGTGCACCTTCAGATTCCTTACATGGTCTCGAACCCAATCTTCTCCTACAGTGGGCAGTTCCTCATTCTCCCTGTCCCTGCCTTTGTCTTCTGCAACTTGGGCAGTGTGGCTGGAGCACTTGCTGGTGAAGACCAAGGGAAAAAGTCATTGAGTACCTTAGCCCTCTCCATATCCCTGGTGACCAGG
>VYZM01004909.1:1966-23264 GCA_013398915.1 Dromas ardeola
AGCATGGAGACAATTCAGCAACATTATTTACCTTGAAGTAGTTGTTCAGTTGCGAAAGCAACTGCTTAGATGAGATCACTGAAATCGAAGAATGCCTTTCTACAACAATTCTTTCATTTTTCATGGGTACGACTGATTCCATTGGAGACAGTCTCATGGAAAAAAGTCACATTTCAACATTTGAGGTGGGACACATCTGTGCTACACAAGGGAGGATGTACAAAGCTAAGAAGTCTTACATCCCTGCAGTATAGATTTTCAGATGATTGGCAGAGAAGCTGCCATAAGAAGAATGCCACAAGATAAACATTGGAAAAATTTCTTGGACAATTCTATCTATCTCATGCAGAGAAGACTTGCATAACCCCGTAGCAGCAGGGAGGGAGATAGAAGACCGTTGATGGGTGATTGCATCCTATGAAGTGGGAACAAACTAAGGTCCATTCAATGCTGGGGAAGGCGGATATAGAGATGAAGGAGGTAGACGAGGAGAGTATCAGAGGTCTCCTAAATAAGCTTTATTCTGAATTAAATGCTGTAAAATAGTAAACTCCAAACTTGTTCAAATTAACCTGTTTTTAGAAATTGCTACTGACACAGACTTTATGGACTGCAACCTAAACTGCCTTGCTCTCCGTTTGTAAGACAGGTTCAAGAAGTATTTTCCCCTCAGACTGTTTCAACTCCAGCCAGTCCATATTTGAGTCTGGTATATACTAATGCATTTATTTATCTAGCAAAGAACATCTTTACCCCTTTAAGGAGACTGTAAATGTAAATTGAGGATGTTTACCAGGCAAAGTAATTCCCCGTAAAAACATATCACTATCTTACCCAAGTAGATGTCTATCAGTTAAAATTTGTCATTTGTGTGACATATAAATAGGCCTACTGTTATAAATGTGATTGTACCTTATTAGAAATGGTGCAACCACAGAAGTTCTAGAGATACCATTTCTCCAGCAAGAAAAGGAAAAATCCTATTTAACACTAACATTTTATTATGCTAAGGTAAGGTTGTGTGCACTTTTGCATATACTTTCTGCTCAGCAGGCTGTCTAATTTCATCCCTGCAAACCTTAAGCTGATGGGCCCCCACGTACACCAAAAACTAGTGCACATTCTCTCTCTCTCTCTTTTACAAGGTTACAGAAACAGCAGCCAATCTGAGCCCTTCAAATAAACAGCAAGAGAAACTTGTAGACTTCTATCTAGGGCTGCCAGCACACACTTGCTTCATGATGGCTCACTCAGCACAAACTAATCTAGGATAGATTCAGGTCAACCTGACCTGAAATGGATCTTAATTGAGTTAGTACAACCAAGTCTAGAGTATCCCATTGCCATGGTCTGATTCACCCCATTAAAAACAGAATGAAAAAGCCACTAGCAACAAATACTGGCCTTATGCTGCTTAAGATTTTTTTGAAAACTGGAATCGATTTCTGAGAACTCAGCATAATATAATACTTAAAGGAACACAAATGGATCCAAAGGGTCAGAACATGGTCACAGTTTACATACCCACGAGGCAGATTCAGGACCAGGTCGTGTGCAAGCCAGAATTCTTGGAATTAGTTATCAGAATTGTATTACAGATGCTCTCCCCATAATTCACCTTATTCAAAGATGAAAAAAATATTCCTCTCCTTTTACAGAGGAGTTTTTAAGTCCATGCAAAATACACACAATTCTCTTGTTGGTGAGACCACATGCTACAGACCATAGCAAGAATTAAAGAGGAAACCCAGGAGATTTTTCCTTGATGATGGATTGGCACTGCTGGAAGATGCTTAATACAGAAACAACACATTATTAAAATAATACATAATTTAAAAATCCATCAGGATTGCTTTATATTTCCAAGCTGGGTACTTTTCTGCTGCACTGAGTAGCACCAATCACATCTGTATTTTTTTATAATACAACACAGGAAGGTGCAAAGGTCTTACCCACATTAGCACGGAAGGGAAAAGCAAGAGAACTCCCTAGTACGGGGGGCAAAGCAGAGTGGAAGGGATGTCCAAGGTAATTCATCCCCAGTCTCTGTGGGCCTCACCCCAGAGGAATTTCCATAGAAATTATTGCCAAATCAGATGGGATATTCACTGCAAATTTCTCTGCAGGAGAACACTAAGGAGGAAGAGCTTTTCCCAGAGATACATTTACTCACTTTCAGTTTCCAAAGTGGTTCATTTAAAAATACATGTTCCCCTCCAAGTGAACAGGATTTATATTAAAAAAAAGAGTATATATGCCAACTTCCCTTGTGAAGAAGGAATGCATTGTTCACACAAAACATTGCTTAAATGCATCAGTTCTTTTTCCATATATCTCCCACCGAGTGGCTTTTTAACAATGGATAGTAATACTGGATAAAATGCTCACCAATTCAGTGATTCCTGTAGTACTATTTAACAGAAAAGTCAGCTGAAAAGCAGGTAACAATACCTTACTATAAAAGTCCAACATCCTAATTCTGCAAGAAGGACTAAGAATTTTAAGCAAAACCACTCATAGATCATAAGCAGAAACTTTTTACATGCTCAAAATTTGCTCATAATTCAACACCGCATTCTGTCAAAAACAGTAACGAGGTCAAATTTTCTCATCAGTTGTAGTCAAGCAACGCTAAAGAGTTCAGAATTTGGCCCAATTTTAATCAATACAAATAAGCAGTCGTACTCACTTAGAAATTTATTAACTCTGATCAATAGATTTCATACAACAGCTGCACAAAATCAACGAACAATGCAACCTATAGAGAACATTGCAAATGTTTGTTCATTAGGAAATTACTGTTGCTTCCTCTTTTCTTTCCAAAAGATAATAATATTGCAAAAGACTGTTTAGCCAAGTATTCTAATGCTAAAGGTGCACCAGTTGTATGTACACAGCAGATTAGTGGACACTCCAAATTGAATGGGAATCAGTTCCAGATGTTTTCCACTGATTAAATTTAGCCCAAGCAAGGTTAAGCAAATGACAAGCAGATGCTTTTCTTTTTTTGCAATAGTCATGAAAAATGCTCTTAGAGTTCTGACTACCTCTAACTGGCAGACACATGGTACAGTACCTATTTTCCTAGGTTTTCACAATTAACAGAGACTGTGGACAGTCTTCAGAGCAACATTCTTTTCACTCCCAGTCTGTCAGATCTTATGCAGATCAGCATTGACAGGAAGAAGCTCAACAATAAAAAAAATCATATCTCTTTGGAATGACTCAATTATACACATGCTTAAGACACAGCGACTCTCATTGTATATACTACTTTCTACTGGAGTAAGTAGAAATAAAATAGGAAAATGTTAAAGTGTCACTAGACCAGCTTATAGCTCAGTGCAATACTGGCATCACCCTAATGATCGCTCCATCTCAAACAAGAAAGCAAAGTGCATTGATTTCAGGTTCTTGCACATAACATGAGAACAGAAGAAAGAAAACCATAGCCAGCAATAGGTGCAGTAGGTATAAATTCGAAGTTATTCAAGTGTGAAAATTCACAATGTAATAGCAAACAAGACCACTTTAAAAGCGGGGATTGCCTAGCTATTCCTCTCTGAAGAGTTCTTGAACTTTTACTTGCAAAAACCCAAAGATCATTGACTGAAATGTGACAGTTTTTACCATGTGCAGAGGTTGAAACAAAGCTTTACTTCTCAGACTTCTCTCCTACTTAGACATACAGTGTTTTTTACACCTGATAGGATTAAACTGACAGAAAGGTATAAAAAGTTCTGTGTGCGTATATCTTTAGGCAAGTTGACAGGCCAGGTTTTCCATCACAGCACTTATTCCTAGCAGTGCATGGAAGTATTTCCAATGCACAGAAGTAAAAACAAAGATTCCCATGGATTTGTGATTGGGAAAATCTTTGAAAGAACACCATGCATCCCTGTATATAAAAAATTATTTTCCAAGCATCGTCTATGAGACTGCAAACAGCATGCTATGCAAAAAGACAAATCAAGCAAACTAAAATTGTTTAGAAAGTGGCTAACACCTGGGTGTCTAAACACGGAGCAAAACCAAAAAAAGAAACCACTTAAAATTTTTTCTTCTCCATTTTTAAAGTAATGATTAGTGTTGCATATATATATATATATATACACACATAAGCACACACCCCCAAAGAACCAGAGTTTATTTTACTTCTAATTCTGGAATCTTTTCAGCTTTCCCAGCTGACATACAATGAAAAATATGTAAAATACATGCTTTTCAAGCCATATTTAGTCACATATTCAAGATGAAAAGTATATTTACTGGCACCTATTTCTTCATTTAAGTAGACCTAGTCAAAAAAAGCCATGATTGTTTTTTAACAGGGTCCCCTGGTCTCCCACAATAATGTCATTCCCATCAGAAAGAACAAATTTTTGTAGCTAAAAGGTAGCTTTACATTCTGGATTAAATCACATCTCATTTTCCTCACAGAGCATTCACTACATTTTCTGCAAAATCAGCTTCTCTTCTTGCAAAAGCTGACATGCCCAATTACTACTCCTCCTTGTTTATGCTAGCAATAAATAAACAAGTAGGCCTATGTTTAATATTACATTGACTAATAGCATTCTTCACTTCTGTAGCACTGTGTCAGTCTAAAAACACTTCATAAACAATTAAGACTCACAATATCTCTGTGACAGAGACAAGACATATTCATTTAACAGATGACGCAAGTGAAGCACAGTAAGTTAATTGTCTGCCCGAGGTCACATAGCAAATCAGTAACAGAGCTAGGAACAGAATCCAGGAACACTGACTCATGCATCTCTCCCTTCTCAAGGGGAGACAAGCCTTTTACATACAGCCTCAATCCCAAAACAGGCTTTCCATTGCAGTCTAACAGCCCAATACTACGTGCTGGAGTTTTGTCATTGTCTTCCATTCTCATTTTAACAGTCTCTAGCTGCCTCTGCTTCTTTTGTAGAAAAGAGTTTGAGGTAAAAGCTGATGATCCTTGGCTTCTTAGAAAACGAGCACACACACATGCACAAAAAGAAATGCAAAAAGTTGCCCTTATTCCCATTTATGAGATGAAGTACCTGCTTATCACCTACAGCGAGAAGGCTCTGAAGTACCTCAAAAAGGTCTTCACTTCCATACAGTCACTAGCAAACTACAATGGAAAACCTCACAATCTACAGTACTACAATTGCTCTGTATGTCACCACTGGCCTAAGTGCTGGTTGGTGTTTTTTACCCCTTTCCCTTTTCTCATCCACTGGATCACATGAAGTAGTGCATTGCATTTTGAAATGAAGTTACTGTTGTTTCGAGTTTGGTCTTTGGCATTTTAGACCCCATATTCTGTATTCTGGGCTGCACTGGAGTGAGACTGCTGCTACCTCATTCAAACATTTAACAAAAAGATAAGATTCTGAAGCAGTAGTGGCGAGAAAAATCCAAATTGTGTAGCAGATACCTATTTGTGCTTTTAAAGGTAAGTTTCATAGACTGTTTCCCCAGGCAACTCCCATTTGTATATTAGTTTCCCATTTCCCTGTGCATGATGTGCATTATAATTTTTAATATTGAAGTTACTTGACTAATTGAACAGAATTAGAAAACAGTGGTCTTCTGGAGTTCAAGCCCTCCATAAAAAGAGAAACCTTAAATCCCAAATTGCTTTTTCTTTTCCTCTCTCAAAGGTTGCCATCACCTCCCCAAAATAATTTGGATCATATGACCTCAAGAAGGGCATGTGCTGCAGTGCTATGCTGTACTGGAAAAGGCACTGCCTACAGGGTCTCATTTGAGTGCAAAACATCCCCCAGTGCTATGCAGTGAGAAGGTTATCTTTTCCACACTGTGGCATCATGTACCACAAACAGCTGGTTAATAGACCAGAGATCAGGTCAAACTGCTGCTTTTGTACTTGATATCAAAACTGTGGAGACAGATCACTGAATTAGTGAGATACAGGATCAGCCCAAGAACATGAGACAAGAGCCAACTGCATGACCATTGCTGCATCTGTGGGAGGCTCACAGCCCACAGGCTGTCTTCTGAAGTGTTCTCAGACACTTCTGAGTTGATACCAACTGCATATTGAATAAAAATTCCACTCCAGTCCATGAACTGACCCATTGATGGGCTAATTTGATAGCACAATCATCAACAGAAATATTGATGAGAAGCTCAACATGAGCCAGCAATGTGCACTCACAGCCCAGAAAGCCAACCACATCCTGGGCTGCCTCAAAAGAAGTGTGGCCAGTATGACAAGGGAGGTGATTCTGCCCCTCTACTTCACTCTCATGAGACCCCGCCTGGAGTATTGCATTTAGCTCTGGGACCCCCAACATAAGAAGGGCACGGACCTGTTGGAGCCAGTCCAGAGGAGGGCCACAAAGATGATCAGGGGGCTGGAGCATCTCTCCTATGAAGACAGGCTGAGAGAGTTGGGGTTGTTCAGCCTGGGGAGACCTTATAGCAGCCTTCCAGTACCTAAAGGGGGCCTACAGGAAAGATGGGGAGAGACTCTTTGTCAGGGAGTGTGTGGTAGGATGAGGGGTAATGGTTTTAAACTGAAAGAAGGTAGATTTAGTCTGGATATCAGGAAGAAATTTTTCACTATGAGGGTGGTGAGACACTGGAACAGGTTGCCCAGAAAAGTTGTGGATGCCCCACCCCTGGAGCGGTCCATGGCTGGACTGGCTGGGGCTTTGAGCAGCCTGGTCTAGTTGGAGGTGTCCCTGCCCATGGCAGGGGGTTGGGCTAGGTGATCTTTAAGGTTCTTTCTAACCCAAACCATTCTATGATTCTATGAAACCTCTCAAAACGCATTTCTGAGTGAAACAGTGAACGCCAGGTAACTATTTTGTTTAAGTATCATATTCCAGGAAGTCTTCATCCTTCTTACAGTAGCCTAAGCTAATTTTCTAGGCCATAATCCAGATCCTGTGTTATGCACGTATAAGGATGAGACAGATGAGAGAGTGACTAAAATCAGTACGCAAACTGGCTCCTGTCTGTATCTACAATGCACATTGCTACGTCACAGAAAAATGCCTCCCACCATCTGATGCAATTGCTCTTGACATAACAATTTGTGTTAACTGTTACTTATTTCCTTCCTACTGTCTGGTTTTTACAAGTATTTTGACCACTCCAGCATTCTTCTATGAAAGGGACTTTCCTAGGGATGGAAATTCCTCCTTCTCTCCCTTTCAAAGCATGCATTATGTGCCCCTTTTATAGGAGGCTCGTGAGATGCATGGCTCTATGAGTCCTCTTAGTGGCTCTCAGGTTGTTTCTAATCATTCCCGTACTCCTCAGATATTTACTTTGCAAGCTCAGATAACTAAAAGCAATTCGATTTCAGTGTATCTTTCCCAATCTTTTATCTTCTGTTCTGACTTGATTTGCTGCTCGTTAAGTCATTAGCCAAATAATAGCAAGTGACACAATTTGTAATGTCATTTTTAGCAAATTCAGTGTTAATCTTCAGTGCAAAGAGAAAAAAGCATTAACTATTTCCCAACATCATTACTTTCTTTACACTTTATGTTTAATAATGGGGTCAAACTTCCATTCTGCAGAGGTTTTCATCTCAAGTTTAGATCATTAAAAAAAGACCACAGTTTACCCAGATTGTTCCTATCTTTCCTACATTTTGGAAAAGTGACATCTTAGGATATGCATGTGAATTCACTAAGGAGTTCCTATGTCTCCTGAATTCTGTGTTGTCCTGTATTAGGTAACTGGGCCTAAGCTTCGTACTGAGACCTAACAAATAAGGCTTCTCAGGCTTGCTCTGTCCAAGCTTTTCTTGGCCTGACTTTAAGTGATTTAGCAGTGACAGCAATTTCTCTAATTGACCAGGTGTCTATATCTGACTTGTTTTACTTCTCTTTATATTTGTGTTGTACAACCATCATTTCATATCTACAGCAGTAAAAGCAGCTATTCTAGTAGAATGAGGTATTTACAATGAAATAATGGCACAGTTCATAGAAATACAGGCTGGGCAGAATCTCAGAGGCCTTGAGAAATGGAAACATGGGGATGCAGTGTATAGGAGTACAGGCATGAGATCAGAGATGGAGCACAAACTTGGCATTGGAGAACCCACAGCTATAAGCAATTAACTAATGGTCAGCTAAAGAAAAATGCAGTCCTGGAGCAGGACAAACTGTTTTTAAGGGTAACAGAAAAAAGAAATACTATTTCACATATTTCACATATGTAAAGGGGAACATATACAGTAAATTCAGATGAAACCTGGAGCTGCACACCAATGAGGAAATATGTAAAAGTGTGTTAGGAAACATTTATAAGTGATCCCAAGTGGATTCCGGGGGAGGAAGAAGCAGCTATCACCACAAACATCATACTCCTCCCTGTGAAGGACACCAGATTTCAACAACTCATTGTAACACTTCCCCTTCTGCCCCTGCAGCAAATGAAACACTAGGACCCAGAGGAGCAGTGGAAGGATAAGCATAAATGCCAGAAAAATAGGTAGAAATTAAGAAGTATATGTTAGAGTTTAAATTGTATTTTTACTATTACTGCAACTTTTTAAATATGAAAAAAATACTGTATTTGATTTTCTGGGTAACAATTAGATTAGATTTAAAAACTTCAGTTATACTAGCCCTAAATTCTAGTTTTACTTTTATAATGTATGCTTCCTTTTTCTTATGAGGAGGACTTTGAGCATAACACTTGTTAGTCTTGGTTCCTACCATACCTTATCTATTAATTATGAGTTTCCATTCTTGAAGTCCAATAACTATTTCAGTTCTCTCTTCTTCCCAAGGATGGCTAAGTCTTTCATTTTATGGTTACTCTCCAACATGCCTTTCATATTTTTAATCAAATCTCAGTACAACTCAAAGGTAGAGCAGGCTCTCTACTTCCACACTCCACCTTCTGTATCAAGGCTACTGAAGACCTAGCTGAATGATAGTTTTTTTCCAGTGTATTCCTTCAGACACAGATGTCAGGAAAACCCTACAAGGTCCTGTATTGCAAGAACATTCTGCTGGTTGCTCAAACATAAAAGAAAAACTGATTTTCTGTCTTTATGGTCAACAGTTGAATTCTCCCTTGACACTCTCATGACAGGGTCTTGGATTTTCTTCCTTCCTTCTCTTGCCCAGAGACTTACTCAGCAAGACTATCACAATGTACATTCTAGATCAGAGAGCAAAAAATCATCAGGACCACATCAGTACCGTGAAACAGCTTACCAAAACTATACAATTTATTAGGTCCATTTAATCTCACTTTTTAAAGCTGCCTTTTTTTCCATTATTAGGCAATATGTTGACTCATAAATGTAATTTATTTGCTTCTCTAATTTTCTCCATTTTTATGATTTTAACAGTAATCTGAAATATTAACTTTTGGCAACAAAACATCCTATTCTGGGGTATGCCCTCCTTTTCAATTCACAATTATTTTTTTCCTCACTGCTATGCTGGTAGTGTCTTTTTTCCAGTTCTAATATTCAACTTTACCAGAAACACCACTGCCACTAGTCCATGGTGGACAGGACTTCTGTTGTTTATTTGTTTTTATCTCTATAGCACAAACTTGTCATTCACCATGTGCTTATTCTAAGCCAACTTCATCATAAAGTCTCCCTACCATAACTGAGGAATTTTCTTTTGCTTCTGAACAGCTAAATTCAGTCTTACATCACAACTGAAGTTAGTTGAAACATTTTCAACGAAATGAAGTTTCATCTAAATGTACTGTCTTTGATGAAGCAAAAGTGTTTTCTGGATAAAAAAAAGTCTAAACTCAGTTTTATTGATATTATTAATCAGAAAGAGTTTGAGAGCGCTGCAAATACCATCTCTCACTATGCACTCCCATGGTCTCTGGGACCATCTGGTACGATGTCCCTGCCCAAGTCCGGTGGGACTGTTGATCTGAACTCTGATCCTAAATTAGGCAGAACAGGGAGCTGAATAAATGCAGAACAAAAATAAATTTTTAAACCTCAAAAGCTGCCTGATTTAATCAGAAGTAAGAGTGGGTTTGGCAGAGGCAGCTGTTCTCTTCCTCTCAGCCTCCATCTCCCCTTACACCACCTACCACCCCCAGTTCTACCACAGAATTCACTGAACATTCTCACTCAGGACAGCTAGGGCTGAAATGGCAACTGAAATGGCAAACTGAAAACTTTCTAGTAGAGGTGTACAAGTATGTTTCCACAATTCTTACTCACAGGCAAGTACCATTAGTACCTACAAGTCCTGAACTGACTGACAAATTCAGAAGTTAAACAGCCCTATGCTGAATATAGATTCTGACGGCAAAACCACCAGCATCTGCTAAAGTCACCTTCTTAAGAGCATGATGTTTTTCAGAAGCATGGTACATGGATACTTTCTCTTGCCAATTTAGAGTTTATCTTTGTATTTGTGCTTTTCTGACTTACTGACAGTTATGCAGGCCCTCAAAAGCTTTGGTGTTTGCTTTATTCTGTTAATTTTAGCCACATGTTTTTTCTCACCTTTCACTCAGCTTGTCAGCACTGGAATCTATGAAGCCACTTCATTTAATATGTTTGCTTCTTTATATGTACTGCAGATTGCAATCCATCTACACCACTGAAGGAAAGCAGCCCCTTTTCCCAATGGAAGTGCAACCAGCTTCCAGGAACAACCAATCCATTACTAGATAGGTGAATTTTGGAATATCAGCATCCAAACTAGCATTGCAGAGAGAGTAAATCAACATTAACACTGTTACACGCTTTATATGAGAGAGCTTACAAAGGTATTCTGAGGGTCATAAAAAATTACAGTTCTCTCCCTACTCCTGGGGAAAAGTTACTTTTGTGCAGTTTTGCTTTAAAAGGGAGGATGGGGTGGGGGGGGAAATTGTCAGCATGTAAAAAACTCCAAAAAGCAAACAGAAAAGCATAGTGATAAATAGGGAATTTTGGTTTTACCCCAGCAGAGATTTATCACTCTGAGAGTCTTGTGACTTTGACAAATTTTACAATAATGAGTTGTGTATACAACGTAAAATAACTGACAGAGAATAATATATTCCATCTGCTGGAAATGTCCCAGAAGGCTGACCCTCAGGGTCCAAAAACTTTCACATTTTTGTAATTTTTTCCTCCCTAATAAAAAACATTATGAAACAGCTATTCAGTTCATTTTGAGAAGCATACATTGCAGTGAATAGCTGTTATTTGAAGACGAAACTCAAGTGCATGGAAAAGATTTCAGTTACACTCAAGTATTATTTGTTTTTCTTCTACTTAGATCAGTCCTTATGACCTGCCACTCACTCTTGCTATCATAAATAACTACCATCTTAATACTTAAGTGCCTTCTTTAAATCTTACAGGAACATTAACAATGCCAGAGAGTTCATACATGTCTTGTCATTCTGATAACAGACCCTGCTGTAGGGGAGTATGTACACAATGGTTGACAGAAGTACAGGTAAAGATCAATTTCAAGACTATAGAGAACAATTATGGCTATAATCTCAGGTGAGAATGAAATCACCAAAGGCTTTAAATCACTACAGGAAAAAATTAAGCCATACACCCTGGTATGAAAGAGTTCCTCAGTAGAAGCAATAGATATCCATGAAAAAAATATGCTGCACTAGAGTATCTTCAGCATCACAGTTATTTTCCAGAACTGTTTTTCTTAAATCCATGTTTGCTTTAGCTATTCCTTCTAAATGTCTTTCTAAATAGCTTCCTCATTTTGAGAAGTTTGACTTCAAACAAGGAATCTATTGCGGAAAACTTTTGGCCTTTCCATTCCTGCAAGGATGGTCAAGTTCTTACAGTTACAGAACATGGGGTTAGTCAGACCCTAAACCCCATGCGTGGTGCAGAACTAAGTGGGAACTGTTTTCCTTTTAGGTTATCAAGCGTTTGTTTCAAGATTCCATTATTTATGGCACATAAAGATTTAGTTTCTACATTATGCACTATCCAATGCATGTTTTTTATTACACATACACAATTATCTCATTTTTATCTCAATCAGTTTATCCCATTTTACCTCAATAATTAATGTTGATCACATCTACAGGCTTTATAAGGCTTCCCCTTTCTCAAATCTTCATATAGAAAAGGAAAGCATTTCTACCTAGCTTTGAAAGATATGCCTTCTAAGCAAGTTTTAAGGATACCAGGTGGACATGGATACATTAACAGGATATCCTAAGAAAAACCCTGTTTTCATAAAAAAAAAAAAAAGAAAAAAGGTGTGCTCACACAATGCAGTTCCTGAATTAAGGTAAACCTCTCTTTTATCAAGGAAATTTTAACTTAATTTCAGTCTATTTCTGCACTTGCCAGTCATTTGTTTCAGGTCTCCCTCCAGTCTCTCTCACATCTGACTGGAGCAGCCCACCAGAAGAACTGTTTTAAAGCAACAGCTCTGCTCCTCCTAGGTCAGGCCTATGAAGAATGATCTAATTCAATCTTGAAGTTTGCCATCATCTGTAAAACATCCAGCCCCAAAACGAATGAATAAAGTATTCCACTCTAGCAAATACTGAAATAGAAGCTGGCATGGCCCTTTTCAATTGCCTTTTTTAATTATTTTCTCTGCCTTTTCTACTTTCAGCTTTTTAAGACAGGAAAAAAATACCACCATTTACAAGCTTGAAGCCTTCCCAAGAATAGAAGCATATTAATTCTGGCAAGGAGAGCTTCACTGAGAGAAATCAGGTTTAATCTTTTGAGAGGTGTCAAGAATGTTCAGTCAATTGAGCAATCGAGTTAGCCAACTACATTCCTGGAAGCTTTGCAACAGAAGGAATAAATCAGGCAATCAAATTAAGTGTGACTTATGCCTGACACTGGCTAAAAATGTGAAAGAAAATGAAAAATAGATAAAATTTAATTGGCAAGGGAATAATATGCATGGCTTTCTCTCACAACTAGAATAAATTAGGCCAGCTATAATAAAAGTACAAGAAAGCATTTTCAGAAAAAGTGAAAAAAAAAAATCTTTTCTTTTCCTCTGTTACCAAGCTGTCAGGCAGAAAAAAAAAAAAGATACAGGCTTGTCTTTTCAATCTCTTTCCTCTGATGCACAGAACTTTGCGCAGACTAACTATGAACGTTCAAGGAACATAGCTTAAGTGAATAAATGTGAGCTGACAGAGTCATCAATACAGACAACAATAGTCTTCAACATCTTAACTGTCTTCAGGACTGTTAGAAGCCACACACCACTTTGCTGCTTCTGTCCATCACTGACTGATATCACAATATCAAAATACACTCGGCAAAATCTATCAGCAAGGGAAGCTGCAGAGCTCTAATAAACATGCTGTGAATGAGCACAGAATTCTGATCTGAGAAATAAATAAAGTTGCTGCTTTAACTACATAAGTCACACCTTTTGTCCCCTTCCACAGAACCCTATAAAAGCACTGGAAACGTCAAACAACAATTAAAAATCCACCATTTCTGAAAAGCATTCTGGCCTCAAATTGATAGATAGATGATTTACACAAGATTATAAAACATAAGGAAGAACATGAGGGGTAATGAAAACCTCCGCTGGTGGAAGAAACAAACTCTTCCTCCCACAATGGCAGTTCATGGCTATCAGTTGCATGAAGCAGAGGCTTGAAGGTCTTTCTGACACTGCACTGACAATACAATCTAGCAAGTCTGTAAAGTCAGAACAACTGAGTGAAACTCCTACTTTTGATTGTGTTCAACACAGAAGACACTACATAATCCCTCTGGGAGCAAAAATATTTAAAGTACTTTTTAATAAAGAAGACATCACATCAAGACTGCAGCCATACTCTCTTCATGCTCAAGTTGTGTGTCAGCTTCAATGTCACATAAGAGTAGCAATTTTATACCGAGTTGATGTTCAGGTTTATCAAAGACAGATGAAAACCTAAGTCAAAGCACCACACGATAACATACCTTTGACTAGGGCCAGCATCTTTGGATACCTCAGTTAACTTGGCAAGGCTTTGCATGCCTCTGGGTATGCAACATAACTCCTCAGACTATGAGGAAACAATCTCCCCTTGAGCTAAAGATTTAGCAGATCCAGAACTAGTACAAGTTTCCCCAACCCCATCAGACAAAGGATATCAACACAAAGGTGGAAAAATTAGCTTTCAAAAAACCCCCTCACTTTATAGTAAACAATACTATTTCATACCCACATTTCCACTACAAAATTAAAAAAAATAATTTACAAAGCAGTATCTTCGCTCAGCAGTGAAATTCAGCCAGTTTCCAGGTTGAAATACAATAGCCACTTGTAACAACACACAATACTTTAAATGAAGCAAGAAAAAAATCCCACTTACCAAAGCCTCTTGGTTGACATAGGCATAAAATTATTTAGCTGTTCCTATCACAATTTATTTGCACAATATTTAAGACAGTGCTGTAAAAATGTAAAGATATGTTTCCTTTTTATTTTCCTTCCTTCAGGCTCCATGCGAGGTAAAGTTTAAAGGTGGAGTAGATCTGAGGAAGCTTTCCATCCAGCTCTGATACAGTTCAAAAGAGTAAAATTAATGCTATATCCAAAAATCTTAATTGAGTTAACTTTGTTTACCAAAGACAGGTCTTTTGGTGTTCACACCATACGAATCTAAAGATGTCCTTTAATTTGTGTCTCCCTGTTTTTGTTATGTAATTGTCCATGGTTTGAGATATCTTGCATTACTGATTAGTTTTAAATTATTTTTTCATGGAAATTTTCCCTTTATCAGTTCAAGTCACTTTAATATTTTCTCTTAAAAAATGCCAAACTGAACATAAGTGAAAGTAAATTACCTCCTGGTTCATCAATGTAGAAAGACACATCTTTTTTGTCTTCTTGTTCATCAATGTGATCATAAGTGATCTGAGGAATAGACAAGGCATTCTCTCCTGGGTTTATCACAGGTGCAGAACCATTACCACAGCCTAGTTTCCCTTTTCTTTTGTATCTTCTAGCCTATGGTAGCAGAAATGGGATGGTATCAGAAGAGACTATCGAAAACAGAAAAGTACACATATGAATTTCACTATACAGTAAATTCGAGTTTGTATTTTATCTTTTTTTTTTTAAAGAATGCAATTGAAATTCAGTGAAAGTGTTACATCCTTGGTTAATGTTTCAAAGTGTCTGATTCTGAATTATCAACTTAAATCTGATCTCATTCTCAGGAGAAAATGTCTAACACATTCTGAAAATCAGGTCTCAAATAAAATTTCTCAAACTGGGTCCAAAACTCAAGGCACTCAAAATACTAATCACTTGAGTACACAACAGCTTGGCTATAACATCTTTCTAGAGCTCTAATTAAACATAACCACAGACTTTGAATTATGAGCTAGGCACTGTGCAGTCTTTTCAACTACAGAAGATTTCACCAAAAAGGCTGAATTAGGCACACCAGGAGAAGATAAATCCTTCCTCCTGCCTCAAAAGTTGAAGTTCTCCTGATTTTGGAAGCCTAAGAGGCAGCCTAATAAACACCCTACAGTTGGTACATAAGAATGAAAAATGAAGGTTTGAATTTAACTGGTTCCAAGCAAGGCTGGTCTCCATTTGCCCTTGTGACTAGAAGTGACCAACAAAACAGCGACTCACATACTGACTACACAGCCTGTGCTGTCTACCTCCTGAATGATGCCACCACCTAGCTATACAAATACTGCTTCTCACAACATAGCAGTTATTTCCAGTCTTCATGGCTACCTACTCTTCGGCTCTAGTCCCACCTGGTTCTACTACTCTCACATCTCAAAACAGAGATAAGAACCATACTTTAACTTGCCTGATGNTTAACTTGCCTGATGCTCCAGTAACCTTCTGGCAAGGAGCTGAGATCGAGGGCTACTGCACTCAATTCTGCAGAGTACTCTGACCTCTGATGTGACCACTAAGCAGTTAGCTGAGATCAGCATCAGAGAGAACCGGTATCTGCACATATCAACACAAACAGCTGCAGGCTCAATACATTCACAAATGGGTCAATGCTACTTGGTCTAAGTAAACCCGTTCTAATTTATTACAGTCTGGATTCGGTCTTCTGGACTTCATTCTCCTATTCAGTTCTGCAGCAGTTAAACAAAAGCGTGTTCAAAATTAATCAAACAGGGCATGAAATATAGTAGAAATGGGCATTTATTGTAGACAGTGGATGTACTACCATGCATCAAAATGCTTCTAAAGGAAAGATTATGGGCTTTCATAGCAGGAAAAGAAACTAGGAATTCTCTGGAGAATAAAAAGCTGCAACATGCAGAACACTATCAATACACATTTAAGTCTTTAAAATGAGGCTAGGTAGAGAAAGAAAGAACTAGTCTCCTTTAACAAAAGAAGATGGTCCATTGGTAAGAGATGAAAAAACCATTACTATGTTCTTGAATTAGGGTTAGCAGTTCACAGGGAAGTTCTGGTTTAATAATATATTAGGGAAGTCCCTCTCACTAGAGAAAACGGAGGGAAAATACTAAGGGCACTAAAAACTAGAAATTTTTTCTACCTTTCCCACTATGGTTTGCTTGCTGTTCAGCAACACATACTACCCAGCCTTACTTCAGCTTCACCCATTTCTTCACAGTTTTTCTGCCTCTAGTTACGAAGAAGATTGTAACTTTGCTATGAGACCCTCTGCTCAGCACCGAGTAGGTTGTACTGCTGTAACAACAAAACATTTTGCCAGTGTTAGGTTGATGGTTGGACTAGATGATCTGAAAGGTCCCATCCAACCTAGGCGATTCTATGATTCTATATACACATACACAGATCACACTGATAAAGCTTTTTTTACACGTGCTGTGTGGAAATTGTCCTGCAGTTCTCCGCTGGGCAACAGGCATCAGTGGGATTTCACTGCCTAAAATCAGACCTCTGACATCACTTTAGAAACCCTGGGTATTTGAGCTAGACCTGCTGCAGACCTGGACCTTTCCAGAAGTGGCGCTGAAGGCTCGGCAAGCTCGCCAATGAAACTACATAACTATGTTTAGGCAATCCCACCTGACAAACACTATTTCACTCTACTGCAGCCACATCTCAGGAATTTGTCCAAATTTCTACATGCAGCCCCAAAGAAAAGTACCATGGAGAGAAGTACTCGAGCAAGACAAGCATAGATACTGTCAGCCACATGTTGAAGGCAAACATAAATTTTTAAACTAGCTTTCTCCTTTCTTCCTGTATGAACTACTATGCAAAATGAATGCAAAATTCTTAAGTGTCATCATTGACTTACACTGCCCTTTGAGAAGGTAGAGAAGAGTTCAAAGTGGATAAAACAATGAAGAATCAGCACCTGTCAGACCACCAGGTCAAATTTAAGTTTTCCTGTCTCTCAGGAATATTTTAAGGAAAATTAAACACACTGTGGCATAAGGAAAACAATCAAATGTCCCATTATAAACAGCTTTCAGCCCTCCAAGTTCTTTAGACACTTCATAAGGATTTTTGCAAGTTATCCCAATCAAACTAAATGCAAGAACAGAATAGAGCTCTGCCAGCTCTTCATTACCTGTTTTCTCAGACTAGGGCTAGATGGCGCTGGTGGTTTTTTTGGATTTTGCACTGGTGATGTAACATAGATCTTCCATGTTGCTGTAGAACTGCAGGATTTCTCTGCTGCGTAGCACCGCCACAGAGTCTATAATAAAACCCAGACCCAATAATTTCGGTGAATAACAAACCGACAGCAATCTTCAATCAATGTAAACATACTGCAAAGGGTTCTGACTGTAATTGCTGTGCTGTACCACACACCACCACACCAAATAAAATACACTCTTCCCTGTGTATAACTGTGTTGAGAATACCAGGAAACATACACTTGGCACACAGTGATCTTAAGTATGCTCTTTGTAGTGTTCTCCCTAAGAGATGGGGTCTAACCCTGCCCACAGTAAAAAAAAAATAAAAAAAATCAAACAACCCCCTTAAAAGTGAATGCCCACGAGTATCATATAATACTGCTGTTTCCCTCTTTCTGCAGTGCGCCACATTTTAGTGTTTGTGCACCATGCTATCGCATTCTTTATATTATCCTGTAGAATGCTATGCGGTGACATTTTTCTAAACTGAGGCGTGTGCATACGCATGTATGTATACACATTCATCACCTCAGCATTTGGCAGATGCAGAGGACCTAAGGGAATATAAAAAGGAAGTTAGGAATTAAAAGATTATAACAAAGAGTTTTTACTATTTTGTCAAATAGACTCATTGCATCCAATTAAGGTCATTATGCTTGTGAATATCAGCTTAGTAAAGCCTCCTGTGCCCATTTATAAGAGGGGGAACAGGCTAGTTCTAATTTCCTCTAGTCACTGAAGTGGATCAAAAAGACAAAGTGGTTAAACACAAATTATAGATTTATAATAAAGTCTAGTAATTGTGATTCTCAGGACTTTTAACTACTAGGCCATGCTCCCTCTCTAATTCTCTCCTAAGCATTTCACTGTTAGGGGCCTTACCTGAATTAGAGAAGCTGCAGCTGGGATTTGTCTGTTGAAGTGCTTCTGACGTTGCTTCTGCTGTACTTTCAAGGCAAAACCAGACCCCAGAATACCCTAAATATAAGCAAAATTACTAGTCAGACTCCAACATGGCTTCACATGCCTAAACCAACTACTTAACATATAAAATAAACAGACAATTTATAAAAGACTTTCCTAGAAAAAGAGATGTTCTGAATTTTCAAATGTCCACCGTGACAGAAACCTATTTATTCCAACAAAGAAATCTGAAATTGAGCACAGTGTTATCGGCACCGTGTAACTACAAAAACCAGCACGTGTTTATTGCTGTGATCTATAGGTAACATTAGGCAGAGGCATTCACAGAGGTAGTCGTGTTCCAAAGACAACCCTACACAATGGTGGGAGAAGCAAATATTAATGTCACATGACTGACCTATAGCTGTTCTTTGCACTTGTCTTTAATTCCTTGCCACAAAAGAGTCTCCACTACTAAAGCCAGAATGTAGTTTGATTTTCAAGGCAAACTGAGCAAAGATGACAAAGATACGCCTTATAATCTCAGCATTTCTGTTAAAACTGATAGTTACTGAAGAAATGCTTTGTGTAGTCTGATTATTTGGGCGGTGTTGTCTTTATTCCCCCCCTCCCCATTCAGTTATTTGAAGATCCCAAAAGCCCAAAGATGCTTTATAATACCATGAAGGAAAGGAGATGCGTTTTCCTAGATGTCTGCTTTGTGGCAGTGTTCCTCTCCTCACAGGACCCCAGATTTTCCCAATATAGTCATAAAGTAGCAGAAACAAAGGAAGTTTGACCTCTGGCATTGACACACTGATAAAAAAAGCTCTCTTTCTCTTTACCTCACAGAACAGTTTAATTTCTTTGAATAGTTAAAATCATTCTTATCTCCTTCCTAGGCCACATCTCTCTAAAATGATTGCAGTAAAGATGTAGCAGTTTCATTCTTTGTGTGTGTGCACAGATACACAAACATACACTTGAGGATGTGCGTGTCCACAAACATTCTGAAACAACACACAACCCCTTTATTTCCTATCAAAGGCACCAATTTAAAACTAATTGTGAGCCCAAGTCAGATAGCCAGTTAAAAAAGTGAACCAAGTTCTACTTACCGCTGGCAGAGCAAAGAAAGATATAGCAAATACTGAAAAACAGGAAGCTATTGTCTTCCCAATCCATGTCTGGGGAACTTTGTCTCCATAACCAATTGTTGTGACCGTTACCTAGACCGGAAACAAACATCTGATTCACTGCAGTACCCTTTTTCCCCAGAAGCAAAAACAAAAGGAAGAAAAAAAAAAAGTAGAGAAGCATCAGGAGATACATATGGATCAACAGTGTTTGGATTTGTACATAAGTAAACCACAAGAGTATGCTAAACTTAACTCCAGATTTATCTTGTTTTCACATTCATCAGCAGGCATTCACAGCTGGCCACTGTTTTGGATACAACAGTATGCTGGACTCAGGATGACTGTTCTCGCAGTTTGTATCTGGTTGCTTCCACCCTCCCAAACTGGAAGGACTGGCCCTGTGTGCTTGAAACTGTAGACTTGCAATTTTTCTGCTTTTGCTTTTAAAAATGTAGTTCCACAGGGCTGAGGAGAGAGCCTTGAAAGCACTGACTTGCACACAACCAATGCACAGACATTGGCCAAACTCTGCAGTCAGGCAGAGATGCTAGCTGCATCAGGGTAACATACGCACTGAGCTAGCAGGAAGACAGACGGACAGGAATAACACCAATTCAGCTGAATCTTCACAGCAGGAGGAGGAACACACAACCATTCCATGACACCTTATCTCCCAAAGTAAATAAGCCAATAGACCAAGACCTAAATACAGCTGAGCCCTATACTAAGCTTTTTTATCTTCTCCCCCCAAATACAGTTTTTCGCCGTTCAAAACTATGTTTCAGACATAGGATACATATTACTACTGTACCTAAATCTGCTCACTGCCTATCAAAGTGCAGCAAGGGACAGGTACTTCCTAAGGGATAGGGAGCCCAGAGTCAAGGGAGATAACACAGCCAGCAAGGCAATGCCTCTCCAGTCAGGACCCAGTCCCACAGCACCCAAGCAAGACAGATGCAGAGAGAGCAGCCCGGTGTAACCAAGAGTCTAGATTACAAGACAATACCACAGCATTAAGGCAGGTCTAACATCAAGCCAGGAAGTCCATCAACAGGCCAAGATTAGCATCAGGTAAGGAGTAAGTGTCCAGGGCTGAGCCTAAATAGAGGCCCTGGGCCATTGGTGTTGAGGTGGTCCCAGGTGTGGCTGGTCAGGGCCATTAAGGCTTTTTAGCCTATTCAGAGTCCTGACACTGCCATAAAATGGTATGACAAAGATGACTTGCACCCCTGGGAAGTGGAAAGCTTCTGATGAGGAAATGAAGAATTCTGTCACCAATACCAACCACTGGGGAGAGCTTTAAATAGAAAAAATGTACTTCTGCTTGGGAGCACCAGCCCTAAACCCAGTCCCTCTCTCTTCACTTTGCCTTGAATGGTAGCAGAAATGCAGCCAAAACAGACTTAAAAGAATATGTAAATTTACACTGACTACAAAAGAGGATGTGACAATACTGCCTTTTATGGGAAAAGTTGCTGCCAAATACTTAGATATTATGCAAAAATAGGCTTCTCAGAAGAAATGATCAGCAATAAAGGCATGGGAAGAATACATTTCCTCCTCCTCTCTGAGCAGTTCTATGAAGAGGTGGAAGGAAGATTTGCAGGGAAAAAATGACCAACTACTATCAAACTGAGTTTTTCCAAGTTCAAAAAAAGTTAGGCTTGTGTTTATTCATCCTTAATTTCTCACTTGACGAAGT
>VYZM01004909.1:25365-45858 GCA_013398915.1 Dromas ardeola
TTTCTCACTTGACGAAGTCAACTTTGTAGTATCTATATCCTCTAATGAGTATTGTTATTTTGAACTGCAAACTGGTCTCAGCAGGAGCTCTGTCTTGCCAGGTGTTTGTCCAGATTTAATGTGGCTTGCTGATGAAGTGACTCAGGTGCTGTGTACTGACAGCAGTACAGACAGACGTGTTTGCCAGCCCCNTAAACCAGACCCCCCCCAAAATTCAACTTTGAAACACAGTACATGTTAGGGGAGAGTGGAGGAAGTTAAAGCAATGTTTCTTTAACAGCACTTCAGCCCCTCAGTGCACCCAGATGACCCCTTAAAGTCTGGGATTTTTCCTTTTCCTTTCTTTTTTTCTTATGAAAGGCTTCTTGGTTTTTTGTGGGTTTGTTTTTTGGTGGGTTTTTTTTGAGTTCTCCAGCACTCAGGACTTAAAAACAAACTGCAGTAATGTTGAGCTGCCTTAGTGTTACTATGGAAGACAGCATGAAAGCTGTACCCACAGAAAAGATGATTTTCCATCTCTGCAGCAAGCATTTGGCTGGCAGATTCCTGCAGGTGCCTGAACATGTCTCAGAAAGTTTCTCCCTGGCTACCTTAAGAGGGTTCCTTCCGGGTAATCTAATTAGTGCATTGAAGTACGTGGAGAGGATTATAAATAATGTAATTCTCTGGCTTTCTTAATCACAACCATAATCTTTTTATACTTGTATATCCAAAAGTTATCAGTTATCTGCTCAGAGATGTTTAATGACTAGGCTTTGAAAAATTACACCTCCTTCCTGACACAGATTTACTATGGCATATTCCAGCTGGTAGGCACACGCTCTAATGCAGGCTCTGAAAACGCACTTCAAAAAAGGAAGAACTCTAATTTAGTAGAAGTCAACAGAGCTTCTCACGTGCTTTAAGATAGGCAGGTGTCCTGAACTTTGAAGAGTCAGAACTGCACACCTCAAAAAACATGTTAAATATATAGGGGGTCAAACTGCTACCTCTGGCATGGAAATTCATTGCTGGAAATTCTGAGCAATTGATCCCAAGTACTTCTGCCAGTTAACACCCATTTACTGGAACGACTGTTTAACTCAAGTTCAATGGAACAGAATAGTCCAGCTTGCAGCAAAAACAATAAGCATTACCAACAGCAAGAGATGCGCACAAAAGAGCCAACAGAAAAGAAGGCTCCTCCATGCCCTCCTTCTTTCCTAAAGAAAAAATACTCGGACAGAAAAACTGCTGTGACATGGATTGCAATTCTGGCAGACTGACAGTGCTGTTGGAAATGCTTTTGCATGTGTTCTAACATGCTATAACTTCTGAAGGTGGCTTCATGTAAAATTTCACAAGCCTTTGATATATCTTTGCCGTTTAATCTGTATGCTGGCCAAATCTAGGTGAAACAACCTTGCATTTACCTGGAGCAAGTGGACATAGTTGGCATTTAATTCCAACTCTCATTCATTCTTTATTTTCCCTTTTCTTCATATTTAAACCTTTCAGGTCATTTGTATCAAGTTCAGCAAGCTTGCACTTTCTACTCAGAGCAAAATGTTACCCATAATACACTCTGTGGTTTTTGTCAGACACATAAGGCTTTCAAATACTTGCTACCAAGACTTTTTTCCTATGGTTCAATTTTGAAAGGCAAAAGTGAAATCAAATTTCACTCCCTAGTAACTCCACATCTGTGTTTCTGTGTTACAGAAGATTTGAAAAGAAAAAGAAACTGATTCACTTTGTCCTTTGTCACTGTTCCCAGCTGTGAACTGCACCTGCACCGTGACTCACTAATGCTGAGGGGGCCTAGACGTCTGGAAAGCTTAAACAACAATTTAAACAGTGTTCTTCATGTGCCTCACACAGCTAGAGAAAGACAAAGCTGATTTTATCTTGCTTTTACACAAAACAAGTCAAGTTTTGGAAAACAACAACAAAACCCATTGAACACTTTGCAAGGCATATACATACACTTTGAAATACAGATTCCAAATCATCTGTCTCAACAAGGTAAAGTAATGCACATTTTAAATTTATTTCTTGGTCTTCATAATGGGGACTTCTTTTAAATTCCTTTTAAATGCCTCTCAAATTAAGTTCAAATTATTAACAAAATATGCCTGTATAAACACATCCTGACTTTTTTGTCCTTAATTTTTTACTCTCTATTTAAATCAAGGCCATAGCTTCTAGTATTTAAAAATATTTCATAATCCATATCTAAACATTCAATGCAACTTATAAAGCAAGCTCTTGATAACTAGAGATAAAATAATAAAATAAGAAGGAAAGGTAGAAAAAGTACATTGGCTTCACATGGAACTTTTATTACATGTAGAAATAACCTATGCATGAATATACGTGGACGGAACCAGATGCTAAAAACCATAGCTAGTTCCCAAACTGATTGCTGAAAATCCTTTTTTGTTTTCCACCATACCTTGCTTCCCTCAGTTTCATAAGGGGTTCATCTTCCCTCCCATTCAGGTCTGAATTGGGGCATTTCTGTCCTTTTGCATGTACAGGCCTAGGAATTACTTTATGAAACACCAAAGGCATTGCGCAGAGCAAACATGAATCACCACCCTTTAAAGATAGCATATTAAATTAAGACCTCCTTATTAATAAACTAGATGCTTTCCATTTCTTTCACTGGTGTCATTCTAATTCACATGGTGCTACAAACCTCTTTGGAACTTCACTATGCTAGAAAAATTTATGAGATATTTCTCGTAGATTTAGCTGAACTAGTGCAAACTTTTACGGGAGCCCCTAATGCTACTGAAGTTCCCACAAGCAGGCCCACTTTTAATTAAATGTACTTCACAGACTATTAGTAGCTAGGCCATTAGTAAAAACAGAAGCAGTAGCTGCCTTCCACTGCATTCAGTCATTTCAACACTGGTATTTGAGCTGAACCGCTCAAATAATAGCAGAATAAGTGAGCCTCTGTACTGGTCTGTTTTCTTAAAGTAGACATGGGGTGTCTTTCATAATGTCAATTACACCCTAGTTCTTTTACTTTTGCTTTTAAAATATAGCACAATCTGTGCTGCTGGGATATTTATTCCTTTCCTCCACTAGCTAGAGGTTATCTCATGTCTATAACTGTGAGGTTTTTTGTTCTGAATATTTTATCATATGTCTATTGAGGACTTTAACAAGTGGCTGTTGTGCAGGCTAGTTCATGATAACTATATTGGCATTTTTCAAGTGTATCATATAAGAACAAATCCAGTCTATTGTGTTTCAAATCGCTCTTGAAATATATCCTTCTCTGTCTGGAAGTTGGTGGCTCTGCATCTGTTCTAGTCCTCTCATTTTTCTCTGTCACTGACACTGATGTGATGAATCTCCTTGGGTTTGTTATAATGAGACAGCCAAGTCATAAAATATATGAGGTGCTCTGGTGGGGAAAAAGGACCACAAGAGAAGAGATGGTTCATGCAACAGCTAATAAGGAGGGAAAACACGAGTCACAGTGAGAAACATGATGAGAAGAGCCATATGAAGGGAGTGTAGAAACAATCTGGTCTCTTATTCTGTTCCTAGCTAGCTATTCCATTTTCAACTGATTCTGGGCATGCACACAATAATTACCACAATGCTTTCATAATCCCAGTTCCCCTTAATGATATTTTTTTCTTTATTTCACCAGGCATTTGCACTGACCCTGACTGATGATTGATATCCCAAGTAGTTGAATCTGTGAAGCTTTGCCAGCTGCTTTAGATGGAGCTATTTACCTTTACAGTGAATCGTGGAATTATTTAAAAAAAACAGGAACCTGTAACCTGCATCAAGGTCTGCATTATTACTGAGAGAGTGAGCTTTACACAAAAAGATCCAAAAAATAGGGTGATTAACCCAACTTCCACAAACAGAATATACTTTTAAAGTTATGCACCTTTTGCAGATAATTAAGTAGTGTTTAAAAGAACTGGTATAGGTTTTGGAGGGCATTTATACTCTTTTTAGATACGGATTTCAATGTGGACTTTTTGTAGCTGTAAACATTCAATGTTCTTTGCTAAGGACTTGCTATCATGCTTTTTCAATAAAGTTTAATACCAAAATAATTTAATTGTATTTATTATATTTTTTCCTGTATCCTTTTTAAAAGGCTGTCAAGCTTCCCTACAGACCTACATTCTGCAAAGAAAGAAATGCCAGATTTTTTAACAAGATCACAACTTTAACAGAAAATCTTGTCCACTAAGTTTGCCCACACATTTTGCTGGTAAAGACTTACCACACCCCACCAAAGGGCATCGGCATAGCTGGAGAAACCTGTCTTTCCATCCTCATCAACTGCATCTTTCTCAGCAAGATAAACAAAATAGGATGAAAAAATTAATCCCAAGAATCCAATGTACAATGTGGTTATGAGTTCCTATTAAGAGAGAAAGAAAACAAGTACATAAGGTTTACATCATGTATATATCATATAATTGTAAAACATTGTAAATATCTGGGGGGTTTTTTGCATCACAGTAGAAAAATTAATAAGTTATATTTCAGGTATGAATTTTGCTTCCAGTAAAACAGGTAGTTCAGTGACTTGTTTTCTATTCATATCACAGTAAAGAATTCAAGAAGCCATCATTTATACAAAATCATTTGGACAGCTAAATGTAGGGTGGGACATCTGTTTTATGTCTTATGAATGGGAATCATTCCATTTAACTGTCCACTCAAAATATCAAATGTTAGTACATTTTAAATACAGTAAAACAGCTTTAGAAATGCACATTATGAACAGTATGCTAAAATACAGTTAAGAAATAACCACCATGTCTTGTGATTATGACCATATCTAAGTAATAAACTCATGTATCTGATATTTAGATTGCTTAAGACTGAATATTGGTGCCTTAACAGTTTCATGTTACGATAAAATAAAATCTTAAGATACAATCTGTTAGGTAGGTGTAACCTCTACTTCAGTCCTGAAAAACAAAGACTGTTTAAGGCTAGGACACTTTACTAGAAGGGACTTTTGTCAGGGCATGATACAGTGCTTGTGAATGTATCAGTTTCTCTATAGATTTTTGGATAGGAAAGTTGTATCAGAACTGATGCAACTTAGATACAGGACAGAGTCTTCTGGAAAAATGTACTTGTGCATTTAAACAAGCCAAAATGTGTGGTGTCACAGATGCAAAAATGTGTAGAGCTTATAAAAACATCACTACTTCATAATCAAATGAGGTATTTACCCACCCCTCGGGAAAATCCAATACTTAGTTATAAGGGAAAACAGCTTATTTTAATTACTTAAACTTTACTATGCTTCAATAGTTAACACATACTATTCCTTTAGTTTCTTTGCACATATTTAGCCATCTTTCTTATGAAACATTGTAGTACTACATCTTCATTGGCATCTTCCTTAAATGCTTGACAGATTTATTTTTCTTTCCTTGGATCCAAACCAATACGGGAATTAAAATATTCCCATAAGATAAATTTAAAATTAAAACCTGTTTAAGAAGGATTGCCTCTACTTATAAAGTATGTCAGGTTTTCACAGATTTTCACTAACACTCTACCCATGTTTCTTAAAATGTTTGTGAGGGAAGGTTCAGGTTTTATCACCAAACTTCCTTTGGATTTTTTTTTCTTCTCTTTTTCATCTCCTTATAATAGCTTCCTGGGAAAATATAGCCCTAGTAGCTAGTAACTGCATTCAGCAGCGGAAACTATAGATACTCTTCCTTCTATTAGGGCACTAACTAAAATCTAGCTTCAGAAAGTTTTTAAGCGATCTTGGCACAAAGCAAAGTAGGTGTTTTTTCTCTAGTCATTTAATAATGACCTACATAATGAATTTTGATAGTATCCTGTTTTGCCCATGGGCAAGTCTTTTAATCTAAGCCTTAATTTTTTGCAGGCCTGTTTGCTAAACAAGGCAGCTGAAAGAGGAAATAAAACTTGGGTTTTCAGTGGTTCAGATTTCTACGCTGGTCACCATTCTTTTCTGCTCATTTCCTCTAATGATAATGGTAGACTGTGTATTTGTAGATATGACTTGATTGCTCTGAAAAGTTTCTTATGGCTACTTTTATAGTTGACTATTTGCATTTCTCTAATTATTCAACACTTTTTGGTTTGCCTACACAATATTTTTTCAATGCAAGACAAAACCGTTTAACACCTGAGACTAAGTTCAGTGATCCACAGAAAACTACAACAGAAATGGAGACTAATTCTCGTTGCTTGCTTACAAAGAAAACACTCTGCTTTCACCTCTAATAGATTTGTGACTTCCTTCCACATCAACAGAAATCTTTTAGTTACGCTTGGTATGTTGCTTACATCTCAGATATTAATAGATTTTACATGTTATAGAGGAATGGTCATTACTACTGCTTTTTTTTAATTTTCTCTCAGAGGACAGAATTAGGCAGTGGATGATAACTGCAATACTTCTGTGTGGAGTGCTGGCTTTTTGAGAAGTGGGCAGAAAAATATGTTTTTCAGAGGTGCTATGCATGGTCTTATGAGATTCCATCAAACAGGCTGAAATAGCAACAGAACTACTCAGGTTATTTCACCGTTAGCACCTCTCAGCTCCAGTCCTATTCGTCTAAAGACTGAACTCTTGTTAAGTAAAGCCCAGACGCAAATGTAATTGCCTTAGATTTATTCAAAATGTCACTTTATGTTAAATATGTATAGAGAGACAAAATACTACATGCCTATATTTAGTTATTAAAAATAATGGCAGCAATCTAATACATACTGCATTTAAGAGAGAGCGCATAAGATTTTAAAATAATATGTGCTTCAAGAAATACAGAGAGAGTAGTGTCTACCAATGTCAAATATTATGAAGTGATACGCAATCTCAAAGCAAACCACGTTTTGCAGAAATTAGGCTGTAAAACTTCACATTGATCCGAATTTTTAATAGATAAGAGCTTAAGAATAGAGTGTGCTATGTAATCCAAATGACTGTTTTCAGCAAGGACTTTCAGATACATATATGCAAAGGAAACATCAAGAACAAAAAACAAATATGCACAAAAGTAAATTTGAGTATTGAGAGACTTGAGTCAACACATATTTTAACTTAGACAGATTTATATTTTCAGCGTCAATAAGGACCACACAATATAAAATTCAACACTGAGGAAAAATAGAAGAAAACCCCAAATCCACAGCTCATCAGTAACTCCTTCCTCTAAGCAGTAGAAGACCTCACAAAGCAAGGTGACGAATAAGTAAAACTAAATGAGAGGCTTACAAGCTGGAGCTGTATTGGCTAACTTAGTTTTTCAGTAAGCTGCATGTTTTTTCCATGTCTTTCCATTACCACATGACTCATGTTTTGTTGCTTTTGGCAAGAAATGCTTGTATAAGCTCAACCTGCTGAAAATAGAAGAGCATCCTCGCCAACTCAGGCCTGAGTGAGCTAATACAGCTATATGTAAAATTCCAAAACACATGGAAATCATTGGTGACAACTTTAGTAAGCTCTTCTGAACCCGCAGAGGTCCAAGTGCTTGTTATTTTCACAGGTCACAAAGATGTGAATTTATTTTTTCACATTGTTTAAGGGTTTAGGGTCCCATTTTTTCTGAAAGACTACCAAACTCAACAAATAAGTGAAGACCTTGTACTCTGCCTGTAAAGTGAAAGCAGCTGAGGTGGTTTTGTTTTCTTTTATTTTTTAAACAAAAATTTCTTTAAGAGACTGGACAGGAATAAAGGTTCCATTTTCCCTTCTGTTTGGTCCCATGCTAGGGTTTCAGCTACACTGTCCAATGTCAATACAGAACTGTGTGTTTGATTTTTTTTTTTATGAATGTGTTAGTGGGTGATCTGCTTTGACAAGTAGTACAGATCTGTAGAGTTTTATGTACCATCATAATCATTTCTTTGGATTAGAACTTCAGGTGCATTTATTCATAAATTCAAGGGTATTTTTTTTCCTTTTAAATCATTGAACTTATTTACGTTTGTGACATTTAAGATTTAAGCGTTATATTTTGGAGATAGTATTTCCAGATTCTTGACTAAAACTCTGAACACCCACAGGAAAAAATTCTCTCAAACACCTCTGTCAGTAAGGTTAGCAAATGTTGAGAAAGTGTATTTGGATACCAGCTCTGCCCTAGCTAGATATCCATGCAATGCAACCATAATAAATGAAGACCACACAGACTTGGAGCATTAAAAGTCATCCTGTTGTACAGGATGAAAGTAGGCTTTATACGAGAACACTTTTAAGAGATTTATTTCAAATTGGAACTTCGTTGTGCATCAATGCTGCAGAGTCATCGTGACATAAAATTTCCTACAGTACTGGGGGAGACAAATAAAGGAAGGAAAAGTAACCTTTAATATTAAATTAATCTTTTGGATTAAGAACCTCCCATTCTCTGTCCCAGAACAACATTTTTCTAAATAGCAAATGAAACAATGTCTGTGTGGAAATCTATAACCATTTGTTATCTGGAGATACATCTGGAGAACAAATCTACACTCCACTCTTAAGAGTGTAAGAACGACTCTTAAAGAACCACTCTTACAAGTCTGATGTAAAGATTCACAGCACAGTGTTACCTCTCCACAGTATGGTATGATATGCAAGATTTAAAGGCTAATGATAAGAGGTTATTATTATGTTTATAAATTCATCAACAGATCCCATGATGCCCCAAAAAGAAGCCTTCAGCTATAAATTTTTAAAAGTCTGCACTAAAACATTTAAGCTTTTCCTGCTTAATGAACTTTTATACAGAGTAACTGTTTCAAAACTTTAACAGATATATCACTATTTACATCCAAGTTTACTCTTGTGATCACACCCTTGAAAAAGCAACTTTATTATAACTATAGTAGCCATAACTTGTAAGTTATTATAAGTAACTATATTATCATAACATAGTTAGTATTTTTATTTCTAGAATGGATTAGAAAACTCCTTATTCGGACAGAGAAAATAAAATTATTTAAATAATTGACTTGTTCTATCACGGTTTTTCCACTAGTATTTGTTTTTCCACAGATCAACCAAGCTAGGAACACACCTTCCGTGAAGACAGTGGACAGTATTTGCAATATGAAAGGCAGCTCACATAACTGCATTTAATAAATTATATTGAAGGATAATATCAAAGAGTACAACAGTTAATTTCCAAAAAAATACTGATGCTGATACCCTGTTAGCCACTGACCAGAAGTAAAGAACAGTGTTCCCTTTTTAAAAGTAGAAAGAAACACGATGGACTTTTAAAGTATTTTTTCTCTTGCAACAGTAACTTTTCTTTTAAACCAGACTAAGATTTGAAGTCCATAAAAAAAATATAATAAAGTGAAAAAAAATGCTGGGGATCTTTAAAGATCTAGTACCTGACGATGTATGAAAACAACTGATCCTAATAGTCGCCAGGTACCACCCTGTCGATCTACATGAAGCATGCGAAGTATCTGGAGAAACCGGATCCCTCTGTAAGAAAAATAAGACATTAAATAAAACTAATGTTTGAGAACAATACTGCTCTATCTATACATAGATCACTATGTTCACTAACATTCTGCCATATTAGAGAACAGTAATATCATTACCTGTGGCTAGGGTTGCATCTTAGACTTGAGACATCTCAGTAGACAGTATGTTTAGATCCCATTTCATTGTATTCAAATATATTCAGAAATATTGATGAGGACACCAATTAGTTAAAAAAAAAATTCTAATTCATATGCTTTCAAACTCAGGGGATACTTGCATATTTTACCTGATTATGATTCTTAAATGCTTCCTTTCCAAGCAAAACCAGTGCTTCAAGCTTAGATAACATAAATATGAGCAAACTTTTTTCTCTGTTTGCCAAAAGCAGAAAGTGAATTGAACATGGTATTACTGAAGTCCTTTTAGTGTAAGTTATAGAAATCATCTAATTGGAAATAGATACAGTCCTAAGTGATTTTAGGATAATAACTGAATCATAAATTCCAAATATTTTCAACTAAAGAGAAATAATTATCCATATGGTTCTTCATCAAAATTTTATTCAATGGAAATATTTCATTCTAGTCACCCTTTCGACAATGAACTTTGTTTGCCTACACTCATCTTCCTATCTTATCACTGAAACAAAGCAGTGAAGAGCAGGAAAGGATGAATTTTGAATTCAACTATCTGAAAATTTTTCACTACAAGTACTTTTAGCTCTTTTTAGCTATCCTTAAAATTTTGTTGTTGTTTTTGTTTTTTAATTCAATCTTCTTAATTCAATTCCACTGTGGCTGCTTTTTTCTGGGTTACACTAACAGGTAGGAAACTCAGAATGGTGCCATCCTCAGTCTCTGGGAAGGCATACTGTCTTCAGAAAGACACAACTTTTCCTTCATTCAGAAAGCAGCTTTTCTGAGCTTTCACAGCTGACAGTCAAATGATCAAATGCTTATCATTTTTTTGGAAAGCACACACTAATACTGACTATCAAACCACATATCAGTGACTGGGTATATGAACACCAGGTTTTCTTATTTCTTTGATATGCCATTGAAACAATACTTTTAATTAGCCAGGAACTTAAAAATATCCACTTAAAACCTGTTAATTAAAACATGAGTCCAAGAAGAATTACAAGACTACCAAATACATGAGCACCAATAGACTTACGTAATGTAATAGCTCATTGCGTTATGTCAGGACTGGTGAGAGTTACATGTAGCTACCCTGTACAGTTATTAAACAGACTTCTCAATGCCTTGATCCAATGGCAGTTCTTGATTTCCCTGTCTCTGTTGTACCTGAGACGGTTACAGCTATGTTACTGCAAAGTGCTGTCATGCACGCTATAGGCTCGCAGTTCTACAAATAAAGATTTAAAGAACAAAATAGTGAAAAAGAAACTCCAGATACACAGCCTCTGAACGTGCACAACCCATTTCCTCTGAAAAGATAAAAGGAAGTGTTTAGAAAGACCATTTTTATCAATTTGGTGAACTTGAAACAGTAAGGACAGAAGGCTGTAGGACTCTGCTGTGAACTGTGCAGTGCTACTAGGTTTCAGTCTCACTGGTTGCTGCAGGGATGAAAATGTCAACCTGTCATACCTGATGGGTATGGGGCTTGCAACTTCATTCTACAAGAAAACAACCTAAGTGCTTTCTGGGATTGCTGGGATTTAAGGGAGGTCCATCCAAAGAGGACCATAACAGTATACCTTAAAGGCAACAAATGCAAAGGCAAGGATATGAGATTCATTCCTTCTTAATTCAAAAACAGACACTCACATGACAGTTCTGAGGAAATCTGATGGGACTAAGACTTGCCTGACACAGATGATTTTTCAATGGGGCAATAAGAACACTGCAGAGACGTGCGTTAAGTTTCTCTGGCAGAAAGCATTCTGAGCTGTAGGACAGTGAATGTATACTTTAACACCAGCAAAGGCTGCACTGAGCCCGAAGCCACATGGGTTCACAAATAAACACACAGCGGGCCTCTTCATTAAAGTCCTTCCTACAATTTTAGTTAAATTAAATAAAATCTTGGGAATTTTCACATTCACCCTCCTCTTCTCCTATGATAAATTACATTCATGCTGCTTGTGTGAGTCTTTATCATCATGCAAGGATTAATGTTCAATGGTAATAGTTACCTTAAAAATACTTTATATATGTAGTTCTCTCCAGTGTTTGTCTACACAGCTAGACAGTTTAGACAGTACTGTACATTTTCACTTCCCAGTGATTAGACTGCATTGGAAATCAGAGGCCTGTAACAGAATGTGCAGCCCATCTTGCAAGTTCAGTTAGAAGGAGCGGGATGCACACCTACTCCGCTTATTATTTCTTTCTTCTATTTACCCACTTCCCAAAACAAGCTTGCAGTACTTGATGCAAGCTGAACAAACACTGTAGACATCAAATGTTTCTGGTTCATGTATGGTATGAGTTACGCATGCCAAACAAATCCACCAAAGCTTAATTACTCTTTAAACAAAGTAATTACTTGTACTCAAAAAGTACCAAGTTAAGTGCTGTCTGGATTACTTCTTAAATAAAGTGATGTTCTGTAACACCCTTTTGTCAGAGTTGTTTGATGTTTTATATAGGACAACATGTTTCTTTAGCTTTTTCCTCTTGGATTCAGCATTCACACCATTTTTAATATGCTTTGTTTCTGCATTCTTGTTTCCCAACCAGTTACCAAGCACAGTAACACACAGTCTTCCACTGTTCAGTGTTTCAATGTAATAACTTTTCCTATATTAGGAAAATTACATATACATCTAACTCAGAAATTGGGAAATTAGATATACATCTAATATAGCTCTGTGGTTGTGAAAAGCTACAGTCACTGGAACATACCTTATTGCAGAGGTGGCAAACACCTGTCCATTAGATCCTATGCTCAGAACAATAATTGAGGCTACTACCACAATTAGATCTGTTTCAAAAATAAAGGAAAGAAAGAATGTATTAAATGTTAGCTCTCAGCACTGAGACATACAACAAATACAGACTGAAGAAAGGACTTTAAAAAAGAAATTGTTAGGTGAAATTTGGTGGGCACTAAGTTAATGTAATAGTTTCACAACAAAAAAACAATGACTACAGTTTCTTCCATGATGAATTTAATAATAGAAATTTTAAAGATCCTGACAGATCAGGCACCTTGCCACAAAACCAAAAATGGCAATGACACATGCACACCCTGGAAATGAATCTACATTTTGGCCTAAGGGTCTTAATTGAAGGAGGGAAGTTAGGCTTTGCTTCCATCAGTAATGACAGGCACACGGACAAACATCATACACAAATACACACACATATACTTAAAAGTTGTATCACAGCTGGAAAGCCAAACTTTCAAACTTTAGAGAACTGTAAGAACAAATGTTGCTTAAAAGGAATCAGAGTTGTTGGTTTACTTTGTGATACAGTCTTTAATGGTATGAAAAAATAATTGTTTCCAGACTTCCATTTTTTTCCACAACTCCACAGTTTACACAATTCCAGCATTATACAATGCAAATGATGGATTGTGTTCACAGTGCCAGCATCCCTTATTTTCTCTTATCCTAGTTCAGTTAACAGGTCTATTGCTTTTTATTATTGAACCCTACTCTGACATAATTCTGAGAAAACATTTTTCTAATTTCTTCACGGGCATTTCTGTGGTAATCCTCTTTAGAGCATCTAAATGTTTCAGTTTCAAATTCTAACCAGAAAATAAAGGACACTATTATAAATGGGTAGCAAATGTAGACAGAATGAGGAAAAGTTTTGGTAAATTTTCCTTGCCAGTTTTAAACAAGCAGTACCTTATTCTTCAGAGCATTTAGTATTATATAGAACTTCAAAAAAACCCAGTGCCTGCTGACTTCACTTGCAGCTGTGAGAGCTCAGAACCTCTGTAACCTGACTTCAAAGTCTTCATTTGGACATCCAGAAAATGAGGCACATTTGTGAAAACTGATTTCAATGGCTGCCACAGAGTTTCCATGTAATGCCTGGGCAAGATGCAGGATAGAATCCAACTTCAGAGGCAACAACAGTTGCCTTCAACAAGGGTAACTTTTTTTTCCTCTCCTTTAAACACTCTCCTGCCTCATTCACAACCATGTAGTTGCCGCAACAAATATTGCAGCAGTTCTGTAACTAACAGTATCCTTCACTCTCTAACTTGGATTATTTTCCAGTAACAGTCTGAGTTTTGCTGTAAAATCAGGATTCCTCCACAGGGCATAGCCCTTAATCAGTTTAAAGACTGTACTACAATAACTGTACATTTATAAAAAAGAAAACACATGTAGGGAGGGATAAGTTAAGGCAACAGAAAGAGCTTCCATTTGGGGATAAGCTAACTTCTGAGTACCTGAACTTCTGAATTTTTTATGCTGTTCCTTTATCATGTGCCTGTGTGAACACACATTTGTAAACACTCAGAATTTAGAGGGGGTTTTCTTCCCATTGCATTATAATACAGATTTTTGCCCCAAGAAAACGGTCCTTACTAAACTATCAGACATATGCATATCCATCCAATGACCATCACTGAAGGAAGAAAAGACTAGCACTTAGGAAATGAATTTCAATCAGGTAGTGACAGTAACATAGATTTTTCATTTCATAGTATCATAGAATCATAGAATTGCCTAGGCTGGAAGGGACCTTCCAGATCATCTAGTCCAACCATCAACCTAACACTGACAAAAACCATCACTACACCGTATCTCTAAGCACTACGTCTACCCGTCTTTAAAATACCTCCAGGGATGGTCACTCAACCACTCCTCTGGGCAGCCTGTTCCAATGCTTAATAACCTTTTCAGTGTAAATTTTTTTCCTAATATCTAATCTAAACCTCCCCTGATGCAACTTGAGGCCATTTCCTCTTGGAAAAGAGGAACCCCCACCAACTCCCACCTCTCTACAACCTCCTTTCAGGTAGTTGTAGAGAGCGATAAGGTCCCCCCTTCTTTTCTGCAGGTTAAACAACCCCAGCTCCCTCAGCCGCTCATCATAAGGCTTGTTCTCCAGATCCCTCACCAGCTTTGTTGCCCTTCTCTGGACCCACTCCAGCACCTCAATGTCCTTCTGGTAGTGAGGGGCCCCAAACTGGACACAGTACTCAAGGTGAGGCCTCACCAGTACTGAGTACAACTGGACGATCACTTCCCTAGCCCTACTCACCACACTATTCCTGATACAAGCCAGGATGCTGTTGGCCTTCTTGGCCACCTGGGCACACTGCTGGCTCATATTCAGCCGGCAGTCAACCAACACCCCCAGCTCCTTTTCTGCCAGGCAGCTCTCCCGCCACTCTTGCCCAAGCTTGTAACGCTGCATGGGGTTGTTGTGACCCAAGTGCAGGACCCAGCACTTGGCCTTCTTGAACCTCATACCATTGGCCTCGGCCCATCGATCCAGTCTGTCCAGATCACTCTGTAGAGCCTTTCTATCCTCAAGCAGATTGACACTCCCACCTAACTTGGTGTCATCTGCAAACTTACTGAGGGTGCACTCAATCCCCTCGTCCAGATAATTGATAAAGATATTAAAGAGAACTGGCCCCAATACTGAGCCCTGGGGAACACCACTCATGACCAGCTGCCAACGGATTTAACTCCATTCAGCACCACTCTCTGGGCCTGGCCATCCAGTTTTTTACCCAGCAAAGAGTACTCCCATCCAATCTGACTTGCCACTTTTTTGTGAGTGTGTTCTAAATGGTACAGGTATTTCAATTTTTCCCCAAAACCTGTTGTTCTATCTCTGCTTCTTCTCTGTTTCTAATTTTCATGCCAGTTTCGAATCTTTAGGCTTCTCATACTAATCCCAGTTTACTGGTTCAAACAGTTCTATTTTATACTCAAGGTCTTCAGCATATTCTTCTGCTTTTACACTACCACCTTTCAATCCCATATATTTTCAGCCCTGATTTTTTCCTTCAACCTCCTGCTTGCTTGTCAGTCTCTTTATACCTCCTTCTCCTGGATTCTCCTCGACCCTTACATCAGCATCTATCCTCCTGTCATTTCACTGAATCTGTATGTCCCAGTCCTTTCCTCGTACCCTGCCAATTCACCTTGGCATTCGAGCCTGGTATTTTTCCTTTCCATGTGCCCTGGGCAATCTCAGGAAGAGCACTATAAAACCAAAATCAACATATTTTCCACTTCCAGACCCAGCACTGCTGCTCAGAGAAACCTGGAATTTGTATTGTGCAGGCTCACTGCAGATGGAATCTTTGAAGAATATAGGATCATTCCCTAGCAGAGCATTTTAAACATAAACAAGCTACCAATTTTTCAGAGGCTTGTTAGTCAGTCAGCTTGGAGATGATTTTCAGTGATAATCAAAAAGCTATTTTCTCATTAAGTATCAAGTATCTGCTTCGAAGTGTGCTTCCGCCAGAATTGCCTTTTTCAGGAACAGCTTAAACATTTTGCATGAAATGTCTCCACAAGACTCAAACTGAAGCAGACAGTTGGCACGGAAAATATCAAGATAAAGAGCCAACGTTTGTTTAAATAACTTTTTCAACCATAACAAGCATTAGGATTTAGATCAGCATTACATTAGTATTTACGTCAGTTTTTAAATAAGGAAGTGTCAGGAAGCCCTGGTAATTTTAAAAATTGAATTCCAGTAATTTAGAAACAATGACATGTGGATATCCTTCTCAAACTTCTACCTACTTACATGTTGGCAAACATGTCTGTGCATACACAAGAGGTGTAGAGAGACAAAAATGTCACAGCATCTTCTATATAATAAATATGACAGACCTACATAAATCACGCTCCCTACCCAGTCCACTGCTAGTCCACTGTGGCTTACTCTGCTTATGCTCTGAATCCTTGAGAAATTCCAAACACCTGCCATCTAAAAATCAGCTTGTCAATGAAATATTACTTAGTTATGCATAAACTTCAGCGTAGCACATAGCAGCACCTATAATGCAGCTTACCTTAGTACTGCTTTTTTGAGCAAATTGTTGACTTGTTTCTCATATTCTCACAAGTTTACTTTCTAGTATGCAATTCTCAGCTTTTTGGTTAAAAGCATTAATCATTTTTAAATTTAAAACAGTAAAAATATTTGCATTTGTATTTTAATTTTTAGTTGCCATAGTATTTTACAGAATGGAAATAGCTGTTAGCTTGGAGGTGTGTTGTTAGTAGTCTGGAGAAAATATGACATCCAATTAAACAAATTATATTTGAACATATACATATTTGAATTTGATTTACATCACATTCTTTTTTGCTGAACTCCTGTGTTCTATCGGCACTTCATAAATTAGGTTTATACAAGGTTATTGGAGCTTTATGTAGCAGGTGCTGATGCTTTATCAGAGCTGTATACACAACCAGTTAAAGGTGCTCATAAATAAAGCTATATTATGCTTTGCTTAAGGACAATATGAGATGGACACGCAAATGTGTACTCAGGTCTTTACACCAGTAATTTATGTTCCCCTTATGTCTTTCAAACTGTATGCCGTCAAAACCAGGAGAAACAAAAGTTAATTCATAATTTGGTTCTTTGTGACAGTTTCTGCAACAACAAGAAAAGGATAAAAGAGGTTGTAAAAGAACATTCTCTTGATTTTGCCTGTGCTTGGTACCTGCCTTTCATGAAAGCCTAATTAGGCTGGGATTTTCAGAAACATGTAGCTGCTAACCCTCTAACCCTATTGGAATAGTAATGGAAGTGTTAAATCAATATTTAGGAAAGGTATCACTATTACTGCTGCTGCCATAGTATATGAGCACTGTACACTCTTTAAATATGCTCATTCTGTGAACTACGGAATGAAGAAGCATGGAGAGACAAAGTTATTTTTCTACGGATTCTTGGTATCCTGGGAATGAATTCAATCTATGTCTCCTAACAGGTTCTTTAATTGCAGAACTGTCTTTTCAAACTTACATGTAATCACCTATAATCTGTCTGCAAAGATGCCCAGTTATAGAAGATAGAAGTTGCACATTAAAATACTATTTTATGCAGCATGGAATGCAATAATATTAAACAAGTTTATAAAAGAAAGTAATAACTAGGCGTGACTACTGAACCACTTTCTGGTAATATGCACCAAAATTATTTTTATTTAAAATTAGAGAGGGGAAAAAAGGAAAGAGAATGGGACAAATTAAAGAAGTTCAACATTAATGCCCAAGTTGAATTTTCTAAGAATTAATCCAATTTTGTGGACAAAAACCCATATAAGAGATCTCTCTGATATCAAAGACATTTCAATCATATTTTCTAATTTTAAAATAAAGACTTTTGTATTAATGTAAAAGTAAAAAAAATACTTTATTTTTTTACATTCTATTCTAATCCTTTATTTTCTTTCTCTAGTGTTTGCATTTTATTCTCATTGTTTTGAAAATGATGAGTCAGTACGATTTAATCATTCACGGCAAATGTATTTCCCACATTTAGCTTGTAGACACAGTTCCATCTGCATTTGGTATGTAACAAAAAATCTTTACTTTAAATGTATTCTATTCTTAGGAAAATTTTAAATGTAAAAGCAGTACTGATACCTTTGAATGCACAACCAACTGTAGTCATTCTTAGCTTTCCTTAACAAAAAACACTGTCTTCTCCAAGGGCTATACAAACTGTAATGTTTACCGTGGCAGATGCACAATACCAGTATCTAGAACCGCTATCAAGTTGAAATCACAGTTTAATGGGACTGACACATTTTCTCCTGCAGCTTTGTACTGTAATATACCTACCTAAGAAGCAATTCTTAATTGAAAGAGAAGACAAGAATATGATTAGGAGAAAAAAGTTACCCATAGGCTTCATGGTTAGATCATGAAACTAGATCAGCTCCAGAAGCAGCTGAAGAATTTGTTTGTATGTAATGAAACACTTCTTTCTCAATAACCCAAAACTGAGTACAGTATCTCATCACATTATTCACTACCCACATCCAGATGTCTAATAGAATATGTTGTTTCCTGAGTTTTTGCACTAAATTTCATAAAATCAGAGATAGTTAAGGAAACATCAGCTCATTCTCTCCCCTTTTCATCTCTCCTAATTTGCTCTATTTAAAATTCAATGAGTTGGTGTTTGAGTAACATAAAATTCGCAGCTCTACTGGAGTTTATATAAAATCATGGGCTTAAAACAGAAACACTGATTTTTATGGCCTACTACAATTTTGTTTGAATATCACCTTTTATCAATCCCTCACTGTCCCACAGGTTCTATTAGCCATCTCTCCCCTTAAACTCTCTCATAGTCCAGAGATGCTACCTATAATAGTCCTCAAATGATCTAAAACAGCTTAACTTTAGTACCACCCAGGGGAATTTCTCCTGAGTTATACTTTGCACATTTCCATGTTTTTCCCAATTTATACTCACCTTTTTGTTCAATTTCTACAGCAGACCTAAGGAAGGATTTTGTGTTCAAGATCTTGTCAATTTTCTCCAATTACAGAAGTAGATTTAGTAAAGATTTTTTCACTTCATAGTTTTGCCTTTCTTAAGCTGATGTCTGCCTGTGTCTCACAGCCATATCTTAAATGTTAATTTCTAGCAATCCAAGAGAAGAAATAAATGCATAGGTTCACAAGGCAGATAGATGCTTGAGTGATAGACATAGCTCAGAATTGCAATATGGTCTCTGCAGTAGTTGACATCTTTACTTTAAAATGGATGTTAATAGCAAAGTTAAGGAAAAAAAAAAAAGGGGGGGGTTTAAATCTTACCGATAATTGATATTGGCTTTCTGGCAAACCGTATTCTTCCCTGGAAGCCAACATACTTACTTCTGCAGCCTGCAGACCACAATCGGACCACATATTCAGCACCAAAAAACACAACCAGAACTATTTCCTGTCAGAATTAAAAGTACAAAATATCAGTTTTCTTTCATTAAAAGACTACAGTTTACACATCTAATTTCTTCCTATGACTATTTATACAATTTTTTTTCCAATTTATATAAATAAACTTGTTAAGATGAAATATGCCATTAAAAGGATTGTGCCTAATCTGTTCAATTTTTATATGTATATGCAAGCCAGTACATAAAAGGAGATGTAATCTGTTCCTGAATGTGATTTGCATGTATAAAAGGATGGTTTAAGCTTCATTCCATCACTATCATAGGGAAAACCATAGTATTCTTTTGTTTTATTTATTTCCAAAACTTACAATTTTAAAAAATAAGGAATAAAGGCTAGAAGCATATAATTCCTAAAACTAACAAGTATATGAAACATTTCTAGATCACGAAACAAAATTCATAAATATAAAACCAGAAAATGTAATGTCAACTTTTGTATATTCAAAATAGAATCACAGTATCATAGAATATCTCAAATTGGAAGGGACCTGTAAGGATCATGAAGACCAGCTCCCTGCTTCTTGCAGGACTACCTAAAACATATGACTAACAGTGTCGTCCAGATGCTCCCTGAACTCTGACAGGGTTGGTGTTGTGACCATTTCCCTGGGGAGCCTGTTCCAGTGACTGACTACCCTCTCAGTGAAGAACCTTTTCCCATTGTCCAATTTGAACTTCCCCTGATGAAGCTTCATTCCATTTCCTCGTGTCACAGAATCACAGAATCACAGAATCATAGAATGGTAGGGTTGGAAGGGACCTCTGGAGATCATCTAGTCCAACCCCCCTGCCAAAGCAGGTCCACCTAGAGCAGGTTGCACAGGAACGCATCCAGGCGGGTTTCAATATCTCCAGAGATGGAGACTCCACCACCACTCTGGGCAGCCTCTTCCAGTGCTCTGCCACCCTCAAAGTAAAGAAGTTCCTCCTCATGTCGAGATGGAACTTCCTATGCTCAAGTTTGTGCCCATTACCTCTTGTCCTGTCACTGGGCACCACTGAAAAGAGCCTGGCCCCATCCTCCTGACACCCACCCTTTAAGTATTTAGAAGCATTGATAAGATCCCCCCTCAGCCGTCTCTTTTCCAGACTAAAAAGACCCAATTCCCTCAGCCTTTCTTCATAAGAGAGGTGTTCCAGTCCCCT
>VYZM01004911.1:0-37510 GCA_013398915.1 Dromas ardeola
CCCTTCGGAAATCTAAGGTGGCATACTAATTGGTTTACTAATATTGGTTTACTATCTTTTTAAAATTAAACATTTATAATCTTCAGAAAAGCTCGTTGAATTTCACATCGGAAATAGTTGCTCTTTTGGAGTCTGCATGGTTGTAGATCTCATTATCACTTAGTATTAATGAAGGAAGCTGTGCTTCAATTTTTAGTTCGGGCTTGTTTTGGTGGGTTTTTTTTTATTTGATTTTACACTAAAAAGATGTGCACCTCCTAATTTCAAGCACTCTGGCTCTTATTCAAGGAGGTCCTTAAATATCTACTTTGGTTTAAGTAGGTACTTACACTTTTTCTCAAATAGGACACTTTCCTAAATGATTAAACATATGCCTAAATAAAGTTAGTCATTTGTAAGCTAGAATAACGTATTTGGTTTAACTTTTCAGTAGAGTCCATGGAATGAATAGAACACTTTTCTTTTTTTGGCATGCAAAAACCAACTCAAGTTGCACAGCTAAACACCTGAGGACAGAACAGCTTTGTTTTTTCCATCAGACATTTTTCCCAAGGGATTTTTATGGGCATTCCTCTTCTCCTACTTCCTTACCCCAGCATAGCTACAGTCAAAACTTCCTATAGACTGATTGACTTGTTCCCCCAAATATGCGTTCTTTCATGCCACTGTGAATCCAAAGCCATGTTAGGCATGGGTTTTAGCTGCATATCCAAAACTGTAAGTATGAAGCAAAGAGAGGATGATGAAAGAGCTAGATTTTGATAAAGGGGAATGATGATTGTTATTCTCAGTCTTCACAGGCTGGTTTTTCCAGATTCCACCAGGGAGCACTGAACGCCTGCCAGGGCTGATCAGATCCTGTTAGACTGACATTGGATATCTCTGCAATTCTTTGCTAGCTAGGCTTCTTACTATTTAAAGCTCTTTAACGATTTCAGAGCAGGAATGGAACAATATGAAGAATTCAATCTCCATATATCTTTTACCTCTTTCTTTGCAGTCATGGAAATTTTTGTTCTAGTGGCTGCTGCGAGGGCAACATTTCATTTGTGAAGTTTCTTTAAACTATAAATGGGCTAAGTAAAATGCTTTCAGATCTGCTTTGCCTATTCTTGACTGGTGGCAGCCCACAAATAATAGAAATCTACATGCATCCTTGAAACTATACAGTGAAATGATGCAACTCTATGCAATGAAATACAAATTAAAAAGATGATGCACAGTTATATCACTATATATACAGTTAGCTTCAATCACTACCTGATTAAAGGTAGCCTAGCTCAAAGAACCAACACCGCTCTTCAACTGTTCATCTACAGAAGTTTCTCTGAGCTAGAATTCAGTAATCATCTCATCAGAGTGGTTATAATTCTACATTTCAGAACAACAGCATATATCAATCTTCAAGTGTTGCATGTATTAAGGATCAAGAAGTTTAATAACCTGTTATGGTTTTCTACTCCAATTTTTATCCCTTTAAGTATCCATAATTCTTATCTTTTAATATCCATACAGTACATCATCTTTAAAAAAAAAAAAAAAATTGAAAACAAGATGTAAAAATAAAAGAGGCAATAAAAAAAAAAATCCCTTCAGATTACAATCTCTTGCAAAAGCAAAATACAGAAAAAGCATACCAAGGAAATTTAGCCATAGTTCCTCACTAATTCTTTCATGATTATTAACCACATGATTTCTGTACAGACTATTTTGATTTCTAATATAGTTAATTTATTTTGCCAATAGTTTAATGAATTTTTATAATTTAAAATCATTCTCTTTTAGGAAGACTTAGTTCACCCTATGCCTTAACTGTCACTAATAAAGAAAAGGTTAGCAAAAAGAAAAGTTTATTTGTGATATCTTCTTTCAAAGTATTACCAGAGCACAATGTCAACATCTCACAAAAAAGCTAAATGGGATTTTGCATAAGGTTTCCATCTTCTTTCTCAGCCACCATCTACTGAGCTAAGTCACATTCTTGCTGTGAGGTTTACATTCATAGGCTCTTGCAAAGAAGACTTGATTGACTTCAAGGCCGCAAGAGAAGCAAATGCTATCCAAATAGCTTTATTTGTTGGACATAAAGAGAAAGGAACTGCATGCATCATTCAAAAACTATGTTTAAATTCTCTCATAAGACCTTTTAAATTACAGTTAATAAATGCTCCAAATTCTGCCTTGCTTCAATAAAAACCTATGGCAGTCCTACATACAAAATGTCTATGTGGAAAGTACATGTCTTCATTATTTTGATTCCCACATGATCCACCCATAACTTGTTTTAGAAAAGTATGTGAGAGAAAAAAAATGTATATTTTCGTGTGGACATGTACAGCTTTATTGTCCTCTGAGTAAGGTAAAAGATTTCAAATTTTGACAGCTGACATATGGAAATACCTAAAACAAATTGCCTTGATTTTTATTTTTTGTGATGAGTTTTATTATTTCCTGATAGCTTCAAAACTCATGCATGGCATTAGGCTCTTCCCTTCATTTTACAGAAAGGTTCTAACAGCTGAATGCATGAAGCAGAGAAGTGGCAGGCAAAAATGCACACTAAGAAAGGGGAGAAGAGGTTTTGCCATTTCCAGGTTCTCCTTACCACAGCACAATAAAATCTCAAAGATTATATATTTGAAGAACTATAGGAATTTGGAAACATGATTAGAATATAACCTCCATTAAAAGAAATGTGATATTCAGAACAAGAAGTCAAAAACCCCCTGAATTCTGTTAAACTGAAAACTGTTAAATTCTGAAAACTGTTAAATTTTTTCCTAATACTTACATATACAGCAATGAAAGTAATTGCAGTAAAATACATGGATGGACAGATGAGTTTAACTCCATTTAAAAATTTTCATTTAAATGTTTTTAGTGATACACTGAGATGTATCAAGAATGCACCATACTGTGATCAAGAAGAGATAGCAAAGTACATTAGAAAGGGGGGAACATCCAGTAGGAAAATTCTCTTGAATACAATCTTGAATAGGAAAGAAACTTACTTTGCAGCCATGCATCTTGACGCTCATTTTTATATGTTGCAGTCTTTTTTGTCTTACAAACCATCCTTGTGACATCCTTTGTGAAGCTGCATGAACACCAACAGAAAAGACAGATCATATTCATACAATTTCCAAAGTCAGCTCTTCGTGACCACATGTGGCCACTACCTCGCAATGGCAGTCTGGGAGGAAGGACTGTGCATTCAGACTCCTGGTACTCCCAAAGAAAAAGAAACAGGGCCAACTGTTCCTCATACAGCAAAGACCATAAACTGTTTCCCTAAGAAAGTCATAAAATGCAGTTACTCTCTGACAGTAAGGCTACGCGTGTATGCTGGAGTTAGGACATGGACTTACTGATCATGGGCAGCTCACCTCACGTGGGAGAAGCACCGTCTGGCAAGCCTTCCCCAACCAGGCACACCTTGAGGTTGCACAGTCTCTACCCCTGTGTTGTTCCCGGAGTTGACAGGCACCAGTGCTTACCAGTTTCCCAGGCCTGTGTTCAGCTTCCAGCTAGTCCTCCACCATCCGCTGATGTCCCAAGTCTCTGGGCTTGGATGTTGTTTGTTTAGGGGCAGCTGCCCTTTTTTCTTACTGCTTTTTCCTTTCCCATGATGTCGTTGATGTCAGCTGCTTCTTCCCAGGTGGGGCTCGTGAACCCTGTGACACTGGCGCTGCTAAACTAGACCCTGAGGTTGTGCGTAATATGCTACTAAAAAGATAGAGGATGATGTCACATTTGCATATGCTTCAGTGATTGAATCTGATAAAGGGCTCAGAAAGTCCCCACGCTTTCAGGTAACCTCTGCTAAACATAGAATCATAGAATTGTAGAATCATTCAGGTTGGAAAAGACCCTTGGGATCATCAAGTCCAACCATCAACCCCACTCTACAAAGTTCTCCCCTACACCATATCCCCCAACACCACATCTAAATGACTCTTGAACACATTCAGGGATGGTGACTCCACCACCTCCCTGGGCAGCCTATTCCAGTGTCTGACCACTCGTTCTGTGAAGAATTTTTTTCTAATGTCCAACCTACCCTGTTGCAGCTTGAAGCCATTCCCTCTTGTTCTATCACTAATTACCTGTGAGAAGAGACCAGCACCAACCTGACCAACATGACACAGAAGAGACCAGACCAACATGACATAGAAGAGACCACCTCCAAAGACTGGACCAGCTGAGGATTATTAAACTGTGTGCGATCCCTGTTATCACGACTGCCCTGACACACACACGTCAGAGGAATAATTGACGTTAAAATAAAAGCTGTCTGTATAGTGGCTGCAGGAATCCATAGCTGGGGATGTAAGAACAAAGCAGGGGAAGGGAAATAATTGTTAGGATATCACCTCTGAAAGATCAGGATCCCAACGGGACAGAACTGGGAATCCTGGAGCACTTAGTTTTCTGCAGCATTGTGCTACTGCATTTTGCTGTTGTGTTTGCTGGGGAAAGACAACAGAACATTAAGTGCCTGGGGAGAGAAACACAGCACAGCATGGAAAAGGAGAAGTATATGTGTGCTGTAGATAACAACGTACACAGCAAATAAAGCAACGAAACTAAAACACATCTTAGTTGGGAAACTAAGAGACTGCAATAACTGAAGAAATTCTGATTACCTTGTTGCTTGAAATTTATTCTTAGGTGCTTTTTCAAGATAATTTGTGCTACGGAGAACAGCTATGCACTAGAAAAGAAAATTAACTGACAATTGCTTCCTTTTCTAATACTGGTATGGACACAGTTTTTCCCAATTCATAACAGTTAATACAGCTGTTCATACAGCTTCTCTTCACATTTGTTAAACATTGGAAACTTCTTCAGCCTTCTCGCAGTTTAGCTAGAACAGTATTGACTTCGCTAATGCTGATAACTGCAATTACAAATGCACCGATTATCAGAAACCTTTTCTTTGTGGGCAATTCAGATTGCCTAAATCTCACTCTGGAAGCTCTCAAGCAGGAACTGTATATTATCTCTTTGTATGTTTGTTACTTGTTTCCCCAAGACCCTTAGAATTTAAGCATAGACTTCAAGAACAAGCTGCACGCCAAAGAGCCTTCTTGGTTACCGCATTTCCCTACAGGACACATCTCTCTATAACTTTGATGCCAGCTCTCCACACAGGTAACGTGCAACTTCCCTGTGCATACTTTAGAGAATGTGCTGCAGAAGGTAAAGCACCTCTGAAGGTGCCCCAAGATCCTATAAATCTACAGATTACTCAGACCTGTAAATTAGGAATGCCTAATTGTAACAAGGTAGCTGGAGATTCAGTCAACTTGAATCACACTTAATTCAGTCCGTATGAAGATGAAATACAAACAAACCCCACTTCCGCACAAAGAATATCTACATACATTTATAATAATTTATAATAGCCAAGTGAAAATAGTAAGAGAAAAACAGGCTTAATCAACTTACACTGAATTATATTGGAAATGTCTCCTGTCCACTTCGTTTTCCATCTTGAAAAGGCAGATATCGAGCATTCAGTTTTCATATATACCTTCCTCCTCAGATTGCACTCATTAAAGAAACTATCAAAGAACCTCTCATCTGGGTGGAGCGTATTCATGCCTTTAATTGATTTTTCTCTAGAGGATTCAGACAGAGTTGAAATTTTCCCCTGGAAATCATTCTGTTTCCTTTTATGCAAGCTGAGCTGTTTTCCTAATTACAATAAGCCTTGCTTCATTTCCTCATCTATGCAGAGCAACACCCTGTTAGACCAACTGCCATCTCCTATACTCAACTGGCTAATTAGCAATGTTGCAGGGGCAAAACTATTCTTTCCCCACTCCACTTAAGTAACCCAAAAATGGGGGCTACCACATTCCATTGTAAATTGCTTTTTGCAATGGTCATTATTTTCTATATTGATCTGTATATTAATAAATGTATTTTTTACAATATTTAAGCAGGATTCCTCTGAGGGCCTGTGAATAACTACCAAGAGAGAGGGGCATTTGTGAGTCTAAGGAAATGAAACAAAGTTCATTTTAATCAATAATTTTAAGGCATCTGCTTTGGGCATGATGGAAGAAATCCTTCAAATTCGAGATGGGGAAAAGAAATACTCAGGTAATATTTGCCTGCAAAAAAATAATGTCTACTGTCAGAGCGCTTTTCAATGCTCCAATACTCCATACCCATCAAAGGATAAGTCTGTCAAAGTTGCGTCTAGACTCCATGTTTAGTGTGTTACATATTCAACAAGCACCTCTGTGCCACTTCCCACATTGCCCCTTGTGATTGGGAAGAATTTTCTCCAAAATTTGACGAAGTTGCCTAAGTATTCCTCAGAAATTCATGCAGACACTGCCTACAAAAATTTGATCCTATCTTAGTTGTCACTGCACCAAGAGCACTGCTGACCATTACCTTCCTTCTACATCCTTGTCTCGCTTCATTTGTCTATCACAATTTGTATAACTGATTCAAAAACTTTCACAAGACACAGGGTTTTTTTTTGTTTGGAGTTTGTTTTCCCCCTGTATTTATACAGCACTAGCAGAAACTAACAATTAGGGATTAGGGCTTCTAGGCACTTGAACAATAATAGATACTTCTTCATTACTTAGTTTAAAACCTAATCAAAGGTTAGAGGACATCAATATTAACACTGCCAGACAGATATTGGTAAGCTTTTTGATGTAGGTGCTTTTTACCATATTAAGTTTCAATCAGCTGCCTACAGTCCTTCAAATACCAACCAATCTTTGGGTCATGGCAAGGTCAAAGAGCTGTCAGGTGTTGTGCCCTCTGCCTTGGGGGACCTCCATGTCTGAGCTGAAATGGGTCTGACCACTGCTTTTTGGATGCCACAAAAAATGACGCAAAAGCAGGAAGCAAGACATGCTCTGGATGGGTCTTCAAGAATTCTAGTAACTACCCCCACACCACCAACCACATCTTGCAGGGACTGTACTGGTCTCTATAAGCTATCTGAAGCTAGATATCAAAAAAAATTCAGGGAGATCTTAGATCGCCTTTTAGTATTGCACAAAAGTTACTGCAGAAATGCTAGAGAGCAAACCATAACTTCTTGAAGTGTCCCAAACGTAAAAATATTTGGTGGAAACGGATATAAGAGTATTTGAAGGATATATTCCTCAAACTTACATTATAGTTGTGTTAATATAGTGTTCAGGTTTGTGGACATGAAACAAATGTAAATACATGTTTAGAATTATTATGACTGCATCCAATAAATAGATTTCATCACTATGGTTACAAAAATAAATATCAGCTACAGAAACACAATTAATTGGAGACAAGGAAGATGCAAACACTTATTTCCAATATTAAACAACATTCCGATGAAAGATTGGCCACTGAACAGACATGAAAAAGCACTGATATAAATTATTTATAGGAGCTGGATGAAAATGTTAATTCTGCTTCACAAAGTGTTTTAGTAGTCTGCATTCGATAGCAAACTATGCAAAATTTCAAAAATATTTGTAAAGAGGAAAGGAGTACCGGCATTGCCAATTCAAGTTTATTCCATTTTAGGGCTTGGGTAAGGACCAGGTAGCAGAAATATTGGTGCTTTTCTTGGACTACCATCCTCAAGGAGGCCAACAGAGCCTGAGAGAGAAAGGGGTAGCAAGTTCTGAGGAAAGATGGTCATTGATTTGACTTTCAAAAACTGTGGTAGTTCCCTCTTTGTAAGAAAGCTCTGCCTAAACTCTCTCTCTCTTCTAATATCTATTTGGAAAAATAATCAGTGCTATTAGCAACACCAGTTTTAATGCAGTAAAAACAAAATAAACTAAACAGAAAAAAATAAAACCAAATTAAAAGATACAAAACACCTAAAGATATTTGTGATGAAAAGTTTTCAGTTAGTCTGGTCTTGTGGACAATTTTTATGGAAATACACTCGTGTTCTGTGGGACAAAAAACACACGCATGCCCCAGACTTGATCATATGGTGTGGGTGGAGGTTAGGGGTAAGGAGTGAGGTGGAAAGAGAGGCTGCTAGAACAGATGCTCAACACTTCTGAAGGGGTTTTTTTTGCATCACTTACCAGTGCACAACAAATAGGGTATAGACTGTAGGAGTGCTGAGGACAGGTGTTGAGAGCTTTGGCTCTCCCTCTGCTCCCCTGCTCCTCTTCTTCCTTAACCCCGGTTTGAAGAAGTAACTGGAAACACACAAAGCAAACTGCTTCAGGCATCAGCTTCACAGCTGTCTGGAGATCACTGAGATACAACGGCTACCACAAGTCTCCAGCAGGATGCCCAGTGTTCAGCCCCACAACACGGGCCAAATGCTGTATTTGCAGATAGGATGTTATTTTGCTGAACAGTCTCAAGACTGTATTTTTATGGAGTTTATGATTTCTGGAACAGCAAAAAGATTATTCATATTGCCAATAGTCAGCATTGGACTGAATTAAAAGATAATTGAAAATACTGTGGTGAAAGAGAAATCAACAACTGTATTCTGGGAAAGGGATAATGAGCACTCACGTCAGAAAAAGAGAAAAAAAAATAGCAAAAAATGAGAACTGGGAATTCTGTCAGTCTGTTATCTTGGAGAAAAGTAAAAACGTGGAAGTGGTCAAGGCATCATAAACTTAAGACTATCTGGAACCATTATAGTCTACATTGGCCTATGTTTTCTTGTAAAATGTTTTTTTCTTTCCAGAACAAATGAGAACTTCTTCCCGTTCTCAGTCTGCGGGTTTGGACTGACCCCCTCCAAAGGAAATGCTCAGCTTGCATTGCTGCTCTGAAATCCTAATGGGAGGAGAAAATCTGTTTCTCAATCCTGCTGCGTTAATGAGCTGAAGCTTTCGAGCCAGAAGCCACCCTGATATCAAGTGTAAATTAAAGTAGTCTGAAAACAGTACTTGTTTATATTTGTACCCTGTTTATCCATTGCATCCCCAGGAAGCTGGAAGCAGCTGGAAAATAGCCCACTAAAACTTTGTCTTGTTGCTGTCGCTGGGGGACTCTTCCTCCCCCGTCTTTCTGCTGGGGACCGAGCATGGATTTAGCTCAAGTTGCTCCCTTGAGTTCAGTGATGAATTTTTTTTTCTTCCAGGAATTATTTCAAAATTTTAAACAGTCCCTTTCAGACAGAAGGTAAGATAAAGAAACTCCAGTGTCACAGAAAACCAGTTCTAAGGCTACTTGTAACTAGAAAAAATGCCATCCCCTAGCTATCTGGCATCTTCTTGGAAGCTTCCTAAAGTTGCAGGCGGAATGAGTCGTGCAATGTTTTTCCTAAAGTACTAACTTTTGGTTACAGTCAGGGAAAAGACATATCAAAAATAAGTAAATAAAAAGGAGAACAGGGACCTGTTTTTTCAAATACATGGTGTGAGGAAGCAAAAAGACCATTTCACAAAGTTAATTCCAAGTAACTTAACTCTCCCGAACAGCTTCCTATTTCAAGGGGGCAAAATGCCATACATCTGGCCCTTTGATCATTAACACTATTCATTGTTTCATTAAAGCAGAAGTCATTACTTCTCAAGAAGTTATTAATGCTTGCAAGTAAGAACTGTACAGTAGTTTTATCTACGACATGGTGAAAATTACTTTTAGCATGTATAAAGGCTTGGAGTTATTTTTTAAGCCACAGCAATGGAAGCGGAGAGGGGTTTTCAGTAGCACTTTGGCTGCCTCTGCACAGATCCCCAGATAAATCATTCATGTTACCCACTTCTGCAAATATCAGTATTTCTTAACGGGGAAGTGAGTTTTGATTTTCTGAGGAATGATTGGTTATATACTATTTGCAAATCTAAGCCCAAGGAATTCAGTAAAAAAATGGACGTACTTCTGTTTCAAGTAAAAATATTTCAATTCGGATGTGCCATGGTTGCTCCCAACTGGTCATCCAAAGAGTAACTCTCCATTGCAATCACCATGTTGCACTACAGTGACGTTTAAAAACTGAAGCAATGATTTCCACTCATTCTTTTAATGTTATTAAAAATACTAGGGCAGTAGTACTTTTATATGTATTTCAACAGGGATAAGTAATTCCATTAGATACAGTTATTTAAATAGCGTCTAATAAGCATACATGTGATAGTTCATTCACACTCAAATGCCCTGCATTATATCAGTTACTTTCTGGTAGGGAATTGTGACTTTTTTCATGGATAAGAAGTCTTCCTTTGGTAGCTTCTTCAGCCCAGCTATTTGCTCATCTTTCAGTGAGTTATGTGTGTACTAGAACATATCCTTAGCATTTAGTAGCATTAATAAGTTTATTACTATCTACTGCTTTATTTAGCCACCAAACATAGACATTTTTAGCCTATATTCTCTTAATCCCCATTTCCCATAGTGTGTTACCCTTTTGAAATTATGTTCTTAACTTGACAATACAGGCAACTGAAATCAATGAGCACTCCTTTTCTGCTAACTTTCCAAACCCAGAACAAGTTTTTTATGAGTCTCTTTCCAGTCTCTTGAGCAAAAACGCTCTCTGGAGGAGGGCCAGGCTTTCTACAAGGACAAAAGCCAGAAGAGGACTTGGGCATAGCTTCTAATAACACAAATAAAACTCACCTATAATGTTCTGAAATGTTCTGATTATCGTATTGCTACCCTCACGTATCAAAAATTTCTCTCCAAATAAGTAATTAAGAACATGATAATTGAAGCCAGGGAGTGCAATATTTCATTTAATTTCTCAACAGGAGGGGAGTTTGGAGCTGGCATACTGTTTAAGAATGAGCGAAGCACAAAATGCTCTTTTTGAAAATGAAAACTGTCAAGGAAAGCCAAAAAGTAATAGAGGAATAATAATGTTCACATTGATGCCAATACAGCCAGAATGACAATACATTACACACTGCAAGTTGCATTGTAGTCAGGGATACAATGTAGAGACACTGTTTGTAAATTTTTTTTAAAAATAAACATATTTATCATTGATAAATTTCCCACTTCCAGAAATTCATTTTGTTTATTTCTTTGTCATATAAAATTACAGCAGACTGGTTATTTTCTTCGTCAAGAAGATTTGTAAAAGCCCAAACAAGCAGACGTTAGTCGGTATGAGTAGTCCACATGAGCTAATGCCTTTGAAGGTAGTTTATCTCGTATTAACTGCCATACACTTTTGATTTGAGAGATAAAGATTTCTGCATTGCACCCCAAAGCAAGCTGACAGCTTGCCTGGACATATAAAGAGGATAAGGAACGATGCACATATATATATACAGTGTAAGCCAATGTCAGAGCCAATATTTCCACTGAAAAGGAATTGAGATGTTAGTAATAATGTAAAGGTTCACCAGATTATAGTCATGTTTCTGTGTTACCACACAGGCAAGAGATGAGGTTCCTAAATTTTTTTCTTTTTTTCTCTTAATTTTCATAGTCACAGATTAGCCGCTGCATTCACATACGAAATTCATTCAATTTTTTTAAATAAATGGTGTGCTCAATGTAATTAACTTGCATGTCTGTGGTGTCCAAATACACAATAGCAAAAAATGTGTCTTTGATTCTAGTTACAGACACAGGATATAGTCTGTCTAGACCATCAAGTAATGTACCTTTAAAGTGAGAGTTTTACACGTGAGATTGCATCTCTGAAATGGAAACTGCTTCAAGAATATTGGCCAGAGAAGGGAAAAACTAGATTCCTTTACACTGTCCTATTTATTTTACCCACTTACTCTTCTAGCCAGTTCACTGGAAACCTTATAACTAGGGTATTTGCAGTCTATTGGACATGGCAGTTTTTCCTGTATGACGTTTAATGATCACATACCACCTTCTTTCCTCTAACACCCCGGAAAAATGTGTATTTTTCATTAGAAGTGTATAACTAATGTTCACAACCAAATTCAACGAAATCAACACAGACCACGGAAATAAAAAGTAATTATGTAAATCAAATCTTTACATCCAATCCCATGACAAAGTTATTAAGTTGCAGATTTAAATTCATATGAAATTTCAAATAACAATTTTATAATTTTTCTGTTATCTCTACATAATTTCAAGAGTCAAGCATGCACTCAGATACACTGAAGCCTGGTCTGGGAGATATCAGAAATCTTACAAAAATCTGAAGTTCAGGGACTCATTTTGTTTTCTCCATTTCTACTGCCTTCTCACGTTCTCACCTGATCTTTTTGAAATTCTGGCCCACTCCCATATCGGATGCAGTTTCTAGTGCAGCCAGTGTCTCCCCCTTTTGCAGGAGGGAAACAGGCATTATCGTGATGTGGCTAGGAAGGCAACTCCCAATAGGTAAAAAATCTACAGTCCTTTCTGTTTCTTTTCGAAGCTTACCCAAATCCTTCTCAGGCTCACAGAGTGGTTGGTCTCTGCCCTCACCCCCAACCCAAATCCTCAGTGAGAGCTGCCTGCCCAGCACCACCAGTCCACCCAGACCCCCCGATGCTAACAGGGCTGCTGGGTCAGATGGAAAGACTACTGTCCCAGACAGTGCAGCTGATGTCTAAAGGAAGCAAAATGAACCAAAAGACTCAGAATTCAGACAATAAAGAGACAGGAGCCCTCTTAAAATCCTACATTCCTTGATCATATTTGTCTTTAATCTTCTATATCAGGGAAAGAATAACAGAGGACTCTCAGGAGAAAGGTATGCAAGCACTTTGAATAAATTGTGCCCCCTATGATCTTGTGGACTAAACATCAACCTCTTTGGAGAGGTCTATATGGCTACAAGAATTTTTAGCAGGTTTCTATCTGTAGAGCGTATTAATAATGGTCAAATAATAAACATATTCTGAATGCAAAGATCAGGTAGGGTCAGGCCTGCCAATGGCACCAAAAAAAAACCCTGAAAGATCTCTCACAGCACATGTATTTCAAATACCTCTAGATGTAAGGACACTCAGTGCAGCGGAGAAGGGATAAGTGAGGACGGGGATCAGCAGCTGCCTAAGTCTCTGTGCTGTGGCCTTTATGGTACCAAAACAGCAAGGGTGCCTTTCTTTTTTCACAGGGGAAAGGAAGGGCATCTCTCTGTCAACCATGCCTCTTGTCAGTAGAGACAGGGGAGAAAAGAGGACCAAGGTTAAGGCAGGAGCACTGAAGGGGAGGCCGTTTGGGAGAAAGAGCCATGCAGAAAGGGTGAGAGAGAAGAGGCCAAGTGCCTGTGTGTGTCCTGGCAGCAGAGAGAGAAACAACAAGGCACTTCACAGAGAAAGCCAAGTCCAGGATCTGCCAAAGATACTGGGAGATTTGTCCAGCCAACAGAGCTGTCAGTCTAAGTGTTCATTTAATTTGACAAAGCAAAAAAACCCTGGAACCAGCCACTTTCAGGCTGAAAGGTCTTTCATTTTTTATATTTTAAGTAATATTTCTCTAAAACCACTGACCTTCAATGTCTTCAGAAGGGGCTAGTGAGATCTGACGTCCTGATTTTTTGATACCTACATGGAATCAAAACAACTGATTTTCAGCAAACTCTGTACCTCTAAATATAAGACAGCATGCATCCAGTGAAGATGGTACTTTCACTTGACGTAAGGTTTTCCAATTCAGATTTGGGAAAAAAAGGACGTATTTCATGCTTCCCACTGCCAAAAGTAAGCACTTTTGTAAATGTAGGCCAATTAAGAAAAAGTTTTGAGACAGCTGCCAGTTCTATTGTTGCTTAAACATTAATGTTTCAAAAAATATAACTTTTATTTTCATTCATTTTGCCACACTATTTTTCTAATCATGACAATTCAATTGTTTCAAAACCATTCTTTATTAATTTTTGTAATAAATCAAAGCAAGCAGTAGAAGATGAAAGAAATGGAAAATTATTAAACAAATACTAACGCTTATCTAAAGGGGAGAGGGAAAAACTTCCTTCAGCTTCAAGTGATGTACAGAAACTGCTTTCTGGAAAGACACTTTGGCACAATTCACCCTTTGGATATCATCACTGGTAACAGACTGGATGTGTACTACAGGTCTTCAGGAACCCCATGAACTTCCTGTTGATGATTTGGAGCAAACACAACAAAAGTATCTAAAGTAACAGTCCTTATTTTCTAGTTTTGATGCCTTGAGAAATTAGAGGCTCATATGTTATCTCAAGCAAACAGCCATTGGTCTGTGTTCTCTAAAATAGTACTTTCTTGCTACGAGCACATGCTTATTTCACTGCTTTGTTATGACCCTAGTCACTCTGTTGGATCAGTGCCCAAATCTTTGCTCTTGCCTAAAAGTCAAAATGGGTGTTTTTTTAGAAAATTGTCACTGAGAAGATGTGATGGATTAGGCCTTTGCCAAGTAATTGACAGAACACTGCTTAAAAAGCAGATTAGACTTTGGAAAAGAAAGTGATACTCCTCAACGTTTCCCACGCATTTTTTGAGAGGTCCATTAAATTATTTTTTTTTCAATTAGTCCTAAGAGTGCAACTGCAAATAATTGCTTGTGTTTATTCAGGGAGGGTGTGTGTGGTACATGTGCACATGTGCGTTTTGCAGAACAGAAACCTCTTGAGCTCTAGCAGGTTCACACTGGGGTTCTTGTTACCCTACCATATAAGCCTCAACTGACATGTCTATCCTGGCTTTCAGGGGTTTGGCAGGTTCACACAGTCACCCACATCACAGAAAGGCTGACAGTGTCTTCTTTTCACCTCCTATCCTGTTTAAGCCTGGAATTATGGTTTTAAAAAAAAATCTTGAAAAACTCAGTAAGAGAGTTCTCACAGAACTAAACTGAGTGGAAGTCAGGTAGACAAGGCTGCATATGGTACCAATCACTATGGCTCAAGAGAAAACAGGCCTATATGATTCTCACTAGTCAGGATCTAGCATAACTGAAACAGAGGTGGATTAAAACAAATGTTTCCTTGCTGTGTTGTGCTAATGTATGGGAAGCAAAAGGTAACATTTGAGGTTAAGTACAAACGGAGTGCAACGAAACATATATGCTGGGCCACTCTCCACCATCTTTGAAAGGTCCTGGAGAACAGGCGAGGTGCCTGAAGATTGGAGGAAAGCCAATGTCACTCCAGTCTTCAAAAAGGGCAAGAAGGAGGACCTGGGGAACTACAGGCCGGTCAGCCTCACCTCCATCCCTGGAAAGATGATGGAACAGCTTGTTCTGGGCGTCATCTCAAGGCATGTGGAGGAAAAGTACTCAGCATGGATTCACCAAGGGGAAATCATGCCTGACTAATCTGATAGCCTTCTATGATGGCGTGACTGGATGGATAGATGAGGGGAGAGTGGTAGATGTGGTCTACCTTGACTTCAGCAAGGCGTTCGACGCTGTCTCCCACAGCATCCTCATAGGCAAGCTTAGGAAGAGTGGGTTAGATGAATGGACAGTAAGGTGGATAGAAAACTGGCTGCAAGACAGAGCTCAGAGGGTCGTGGTTAGGGGCACAGAGTCTAGTTGGAGATCAGTGACGAGTGGTGTTCCCCAGGGGTCAGTACTGGGCCCAGTCCTCTTCAATATATTCATCAACGACTTGGATGAGGGGATAGAGAGCACCCTCAGCAAGTTTGCTGATGACACAAAGCTGGGGGGGGTGGCTGACACACCGGAAGGCTGTGCCGCCATACAGAGAGACCTGGACAGGCTGGAGAGTTGGGCGGAGAGAAACCTTATGAAATTCAATAAGGGCAAGTGTAGGGTGCTGCACCTGGGGAGGAATAACCCCCTGCACCAGTACAGGTTGGGGGCTGACCTGCTGGAGAGCAGCTCTGTGGAAAGAGACCTGGGAGTCCTGGTGGACAACAGGATGACCATGAGCCAGCAATGTGCCCTTGTGGCCAAGAAGGCCAATGGCATCCTGGGGTGCATCAAGAAGAGTGTGGCCAGCAGGTCGAGGGAGGTCATCCTCCCCCTCTACTCTGCCTTGGTGAGGCCACACCTGGAGTACTGTGTCCAGTTCTGGGCTCCCCAGCTCAAGAAGGACAGGGAACTGCTGGAGAGGGTGCAGCATAGGGCTACCAAGATGATTAGGGGACTGGAACACCTCTCTTATGAGGAAAGACTGAGGGAATTGGGTCTGTTTAGTCTGGAAAAGAGACGGTTGAGGGGTGACCTTACTAATGCTTACAAATACTTAAAGGGTGGGTGTCAGGAGGACGGGGCCAGGCTCTTTTCAATGGTGCCCAGTGACAGGACAAGAGGTAATGGGCACAAACTTGAACACAGGAAGTTCCATCTCAACATGAGGAGGAACTTCTTTCCTTTGAGGGTGGCAGAGCACTGAAACAGGCTGCCCAGAGAGACTGTGGAGTCTCCATCTCTGGAGACATTCAAAACCCTCCTGGACGCGTTCCTGTGCAACCTGCTCTAAGATGACCCTGCTTTGGCAGGGGGGTTGGACTAGATGATCTCCAGAGGTCCCTTCCAACCCTATGATTCTGTGATATATTCGCAAGTACTCTAGACTTAGGCCACCTGTGTAAATGGCTAGAAACTTCTCATCCCCCATCATATTTGCTTTCTCTTCCCACAGCAACTCTCTACATCAAGTGACTAATGGTGACAGTCATTAACAGTTTCTCTGTGCAAATAAACTTGCCTTTGTATTATAATTGTTCTAGTTCCAATTAAAGGAGAACACAATATACTTGGTGGTGTTAAGTTACTTGTGTTACGTTACCCATTCTGGAAACATTCTGTAAAGCAAGTTGTTTGACATTTAATATATATTATTGATGTAGAAATTCAAAACTCCTTGATTTGTGGATAGGCAGTAAGGTTTTTTTTTTCCATCTTAATAGAGAGAAAACAATTCAAGAGATACCAGCTACAGACTGTGAGACAAGATGCATTTTCAGATTTCATTCAGAGAAATCATTATTCTATAAGAAGCCGCACAAGACCCATTGCCTTTTGAGGGACACAAACAAACTTCCAAACTTCATTCCTGCTGTCTCCTTCAAAAAAAAAAGAAGGTTGTGCAGGAATATGATAGAGGTCTGCTCTTCACATTCTTTCAGTGCTTTCTGCTCTCTCTGTGGGACTTACTCTGTGAAGTGAGGAATATACAATACTTCTTCCCCTACCAAAAAGACCAGCTTCTGGCCTCCACTTTACTTTCACCTTCACACTGCACCAGAAACATAAATAGAGTAAGAGCTGATTTACAAATAATTAGAGGTTTCTCTCTGGGAAGAAGAGCTTATACCCAGATAGCGACATTTTACTAGCAATCAGTGTGTGCTGGCCATAGAGAATAACGGGCAAAGGGAGGTAAATTCGGGGAACAAAACAGTGGAGAGGCTTTCAGCACTAAATAGAACCTTGTCTGCACTATACTAGATGGATATGATTTTAAAAGGCAAAATAAACCCATAAAACTCTTTAGCTAATCAGAACTTCGTCAAGAGCCAAAAGCACCCTTATTCATTTTACACTGATGACAGTGCAGAAGGACACAACAGAGCAATCACCACCCTGCCCGGGCTTGACACTTACACTCTGGCACATCAGGAACAATCTGTGGCTTTCAACCAAGTGAAGCCATTCCTTGAAAAGTTCTATTACCCAGAACACAGAAGAATCAAAGGCGTGCAATTTTTTTTTTAGAATTTATGACTAAACCATGTGGAAAAAGTGTCAAGCTAAAGACAGAGATTCTATCCCTTACTTCTATTTCCATTATCCTCATAGGCTTTTCAAGACTATGTTTACCATCATCAAGAGGCAGACTTTAATTATACCAGTAATCAAAAAAATAATATATATATATATATATCACATTCTGAATTTCATGCCTGAAAGAAAAATACTTTCGAATATAGCAAAAGTGGGGAAAATTTGTCTCCGCCAGGCAACCTATGAAATACTAAATTACTCACACTGTTTGGGGGCCCTAGTAAGAAGAAAGGCCGAAGTGGCTGTAAACTTCTATTAATCAAATAGGACACACTCAAAGACAGATGTCTGTGACTCATGCAGCCATGCTGTGTGCCCATTTCCTCTCTCAATAAACAAGGCAAGACTAAGTACACGGGAACAATTTATGTAATCCTGGGAATGTAGCAGAACTTCCATTTTCTTCCCTTTTCTACAAGAATAGCATTTAAGATATAGAAATAGAATAGAGGAACTACAATGGGTAGTTTTTCTATTTCCTAAAACTTTCCTTGTACAGCTAGAGGAACATACTGGTACATAATTAAAACACGGATCCAAAACATGACAGAAGAGGCAGTAACTATAGATGTTTACATAGACAATATCTTTCTATTTAAGTATTATGACTTACCATAAAACTGGAACAGAACATATAACTTTAGAAGCTAAATTTCCTGATATATTTAGGATCCAAGGGGATAATCTATGCAGTTTTGTTTAGTGCTTTCTGACATAGATTTTATTATGTTAGAACAATCTTCTGAAATCTTTCAGTGTATAAAGTCAACGGAATCTATGAGATTTTAATGTCCATTTAGTATCATGCCTGCTACTAGTAAATTACTGCTTTTCTCCTCTTTTGTCCTCCTTAAACTTATATATAAACATATATGTATATGTAAATGTATGTGTGTGCATGTGCATGCATGTTTAAGTGTGTATAAAAGGCCATTTTCTTTAAGAATTTTTGTTTTGAGTTTAACAATGTTAACTGCATGGCTTTCCATACCATGTATCTGTGTGGTTCATAAACCTTGAATGCATTTATCCTCATGTAACCCACTGCAGCAGAGTTGTTCTGTCTACCTGCATTCTGCAGGGGGAACTGAGGCTGAATTATTACAGTCAATCCAGTGAATTTAGGAAGCCTGTGACAGAGACTATGTCTGTTCTGGGATGCACTGTGGTCTTCTCCAGTGTCTTGGTCCCTCAGTCATGTGAAAGCTGTTATCTACCCACACACTGTTAGCGGACCAATGAGAGGCAGATGCACAGGGCACATGCAGAGCACTGGAGTAAGAGCTGGGTGAACACCAGTACTCCTGATTAGTGCAACTCTCCTCATTTTCCTAAATGTAGATGTTATCAGCGTCTGTACTTAATGTTGCTTTTGGGCAACGATGCACACATAACTGGATCTGTACCCATCCTGCTTGCTGGTGCCCACGCTGTTCCTTTCTAGGAACATAACTCTATGAGCAGCCCCATCAGTTTATACCATGCCTGTCTTTCACTCAGCGATTGCTCAAGTGGGAGCATGGCAGGAGAGAGCAGTTCCACATATCACTGTTCCCCAGCAGATTACCTAATAAGATCATTGACAATTTGACTCACGCCAAAACAAACCACAACCACATGAAAATACACTTTATGTGCAACATACTGCTTCTATACAGCTTCTCTAACCTTGTTCAGGTGATAGAGCTCTCTGCTAATATGTACATTTGGGAGCAAGCCAAATTCAACATGATTCATGCCATGAAGAATCTCACTGACTTCACCTCACTTTTGTGCATCTCTCTGTTTATATTCCAACTCTCGGTGCTACGAGACAAAGGATCCGTTTATTTTGTTTATAATTGAGAGGTTATCGAGAAAAGGAGGGAGACGGTGAGTTGCTAAGGCAGACATTGGAAATTTCTCCACCCAGTAATCCCCATGATCACTTTCAGTTTCCTTTTATAAAAAAATTCTCAACTATCAGTTGCCAAGAATGCAGGGAAGAGTTGGGTGACTTTTCCTTATCGGGAAAAAAGGATTTGTTAATAACATATGCAATACTCCTTTTTCTGTCTGGGAATTGTAGAGCACCATAGATGGGCAGAATTAAGAGGCCAGTCACTGCGATTTACCATAGATTTGCCCCTGTTAACCAGACAGCAGAATGTAATAGAAGCTGTCTGAGATGATTTTCAGAACACTGTGTCAAAGGCAGCAAAGGCTGCCAGCTGAGAAGAAATTTATTTCTCTCATGTAAAATCAAGTTCCACATTATATGGGTAACATTACATCAACCATGACTTAAAAATCCATACTCTCATTACTCTGCTGTTTCCCACAAGACTGGGCTAAATGTAGCAGTTCTCAATTATTCAGATACTATTTTGATCTGTACTCCTGCAATTCTTCCTCACTGGACAAATTTCTAAGCCCACCCTAAAAAGACCTTTCAATAATGGACTTACGGTTTTCAGTGTTTCACCTAACTACAGACTTCCAGTATTTTGACTTACCCTGAGCTGCTCCTCTGCCATCATCTTTCTGCTCCTCGTAATGCTTTCTTTCCTTGGGTCTCATCTACACTGGCTGATCTTAGCCTAGTGTGGACAGGCAGATGAAACCCTGTTGGACTTGCTGTTGTGACTTCTCGCCTAGAGACTGTTTGACTTTTTCCCTGAATATAGGTCAAAGTCTGTCTTCATATTCTACCAAGTCCTTCTGGGGAGGTCTCACTGAGGCACAGAAGTCATGTGCTTTTTGCTTTCCCCAAGAAGCCTACTGCTTGCATAACTTAGTAACCAGAAACCTTGAAGTCTAGTCCCTCCCAAAGCACGGAGCAGAAGGTTAGGGGAAAGCTGGCACTGACTTCTGAGATGGCACTTAATAACCCTGCAAGCAAGAGCTTAATTCTATGTATTTGAAATTCATATTTATTGAAAAACGGGAAAAAAAGGGGAATGTGCCAAAGCCAAACTTTTGCATCTACACCTTCATGTCTTCGCTTTCAGCTGAAGACAACAGCTCTACTCAAGAATGTACAGTAGTGTGGGAAACAGCTTAGAGAACAACTTTGGCTAGCCAAAGAAGCTGGATACCCGGTCTGTGAGAAAATGAGAGTTCTTGAAATTGGTTTCAGCCCAAATAGGACAAAAATCTAAAGAAAAAATAAATACCACAAACCCCAAAATCCTCAAGAGCTGGATGCTCTCTGAATCTTTTAGCAACTCAGTAAAACTGACAAATATATGTTTCATATAACAGCTGCGGGGTTCACCCAAGGGTGCTGGTCCTAGGGCAGACTTGTTAACAGGCCACCCATGGCCGTAGAGCTCCCTGTGCCCCCAGCTGCCGTGAGGATCTGCCAAACCCAGCTTTGAGAGAACACTTCCTTGCTTCCTCAGTAAATTTCCAACTAGCGCTAACAACCATACTTGCAACAGCACGCCCCAGTCTTGGAGACCAGACGCACTCAGTTTTAAAGAGAGAAGTAATCAGTGCTTGCCGTGGCCACAAAGACTAGTCCAGACTAACCATAGCAGTGATTTTGTCTGTGCTGCACTAACATTTTATTAACTTGTGAAACATTTCAGAATTAATATTGCTGTATACTCAGGGTTAATATCTTCCTTTTTTTGCAACATTTTGAGCCTTTAAAAATGTGTTTTAACAAACCTGGTAACAAAATCAGATTTTTAATGCTAATCTTGGTGATTCAGACAAAATCCAGTCATTTTATGCAGTAAGATCCCATTGAATCTCTATTATGAAGGCTAATGGAAAACCCCATTGGATTATGGTTTGACGTCAAATCTGGCAGAACACAACCTGCAGACATCTGACTCACAGCGTTAGTAGAGACTTGGAAACTTCCAAGGAATCTTTCCTGTATTTAAACCGATATAATTCCCTGAGAAAGAACACATCTGAAAACAAGCTTGTCTCGAGAATTTTTCCTGTGATCCCATTTGGGAAGGGATTGGCCTTCTCTTAAGGAACTGGTGGGGAATTCCCTTTGAGTTTTTATGGATAATGAAAATGAACTTTGTGGGGTTTTTGGTAGCTTTAGTAGGTAGTTTCCTATAAATGAGAATTAATAATTTGTAATTAAGAACTGTGGTGATTAACTGGGTTTTTTCTAATTGATTTATTTCCTGATACTTTGCTATGACATCTGTTAGTGCATCTAATTCCTGTGTATACACACACAAAAAAATTGTATCTAGGTTTATCTGCAGATTTTTCAACATGAAAAAGTATTTTGACCTTAAACACATCTCCTTTCACAGGTTTTCAGATCCCAATCCATATTCTGCTGCATTGTAAGAAAATTCCTGCAGCAGTAGAGGAAAATATGGTCCTCCATTGTTAAAAAAACTGCAAATTTGCTTTGAAAAAAAATATTCTGATTTAGACTTTTGCACACATATAAATTCCACTATGTCTATCAATAAAGATGCATGAGTGTGAAATGAGTAATAAAGCAACAGCGGCTTATTACCATAATGTGCTGGCAATGTGCGCTTGCAGCCCAGAAAGCCAACTGTATCCTGGGCTGCATCAAAAGCAGCATGGCCAGCAGGTCAAAGGCGGTGATTCTACCCCTCTACTCCGCTCTCGTGAGACCTCACTTGGAGTACTGCATCCAGCTTTGGAGTCCTCAGCGTAAGAAGGACAAGGACCTGTTGGAGTGGGTCCAGAGGAGGGCCACGAAGACCATCTGAGGGCTGGAGCACCTCTCCTATGAGACCAGGCTGAGAGAGTTGGGGTTGTTCAGCCTGGAGAAGAGAAGGCTCCAGGGAGACCTTATAGCGGCCTTCCAGTACTTAGAGGGTGCCTACAGGAAAGATGGGAGGGACTCTCTATGAGGGAATGTAGCGATAGGGCAAGGGGTAACAGTTTTAAACTGGAAGAGGGTAAATTTCTATCAGATATTAGGAAGAAATTCTTTCCTGTGAGGGTGGTGAGGCACTGGAACAGGTTGCCCAGAGAAGTTGTGGCTGCCCCATCCCTGGAAGGGTTCAAGGCCAGGTTGGATGGGACTTTGAGTAACCTGGTCAAGTGGGAGGTGTCCCTGCCCATGGCAGGGGGGTTGGAACTAGATGATCTTTAAAGGTCCCTTTCCAACTCAAACCATTCTATGATTCTATGATCATTATCAGATGGGGTAATTTATACACCTACAGAAATCTGTATTTCAAATTTAAATATTTAACTATAAAAGGAATATGAGGGATAGCAATGTAAGCAGTCTGTAAAAAACAACAAAGGATAACAATATGACAGGTAAAAAATATTCTTTCAAAATTTGGAAATATTCATTGTAGCAAAGATAGTGCTTCTTCAGTAGGTTTTCTTGGTGCATAGTTTTATAGCAATATAGTAGAAGAACAACTGCAAGAAATTTGCTCTTAACTCCACTCCCAGTAAAGAGGCAACAGTGTCTCAGTGAGATTTCCAAAAGATAGGATACTGGGAACACTCTAAACACTCCTTGATTACCCTATATCAGGAAAGTAATATACAGTAAAGTAAAAGAGGTTACAACTGAGACAGATGCAGACTTCATTTCACTGATTTCTCTTCCCTCAAGAAACTGTCTAGTTTCTTGCTTTGGCATGGCTAAAAGCTGCTGCCAAAATGGGGCAATGGTATTTCAAGCTGACAGGAATTTTTTTGTTAAATCTGTTCCAAGCAATAAATAAATACCATGAAATGAAACCAAAACGTTTAATTAATGTGTTTCACCAATTTGCAGTCATCAAATCTTGAAGTTTAAATCCTTTGACATTATTTGAAACTGCTGTTCATTTTGAAATATCCATATATCTTAGTTTCAAACACAATGTGTAGAAAATGCTCAGATGTCATTTTTGGTAAAATACTTAACTTAAATTTTGTGAATTTTCAGGTCCCTGAGATCTTCAGAAGAAGTAAACAATTTTTCTTTTCTCCAGAGCTGCCAGCAACCTGTGTCATGAAGGGTTTGCACAAATCTGCAGCTAGTAAAAAACAGAGTTCAGAAGAGGCATAACACCACAGCATGCACAGTTTGGCTTCCCACGACAGTCTTAGTCCTTCATCTGACTCTATGTAATACTTTTCTGAGCCTGAAAACAAATCCACTTAAATCAGCAAGAGCTACAAACCAGATAAGAGAGCTGACAACAAAAGTTAGGCCTACCATCTCAACCACTGCAACAGCTGGGATTTGTTACCCAAACATAGGTTGAAATACCTGTGAATGAAGGCAGGGACTTTGCAATGTGGAAATTATGATTCTGGGTGCCTCAAAAACAAATGTTTTAGCTTCTCCAAAACCACCTTGTCCGCTTCTTTAGGATGTGGGTCTTGTAAGGGCTGAGGACTATTTCAGAGACTCTTTTTTTTTAAAATCACAGTTTTCACTGGTTTAATGAATCAAGTCTTTAAACTCATACAAAAACTTTATCTCACAACTAGGTTTTTCTCAGCCTTGAGGAGGGCTAAGAAACCTTGCATGACTTCAAAGAGCAAAGGAATGCCTATGACCAGTGACAAGTCATACAAAGTTGTCATTAATTTGCCCTGTAAAATTTTTTACTTCCTTATTTTAAACAGAGCAGTATCATATTTCACCTGAAAAATGAACTATTCAAAGCATTAATTGTTACCATAGTCCTTTCAAATTTTGATTTTTCAAAAATATTCACAATGGCTCAGTTGTATTCTATAGCAAACTCTTCATTCTAATTAGGACCAAAAAACTCTGTAGACAGGGTAATTCTAAATAGATGTTGATTCACTGATGAGAATACTTTAAACTCGTTTGTGCACCTTTGAGTAAAGGTACAAAATTTTTATTATACATCTGTATTAGCTTAAATAGTTTTAAATTCAGTCTTCTGAAACTGTTATAATGATAATTAAGCTTTGATAGATACAGTGTTTTTGAAAGGTGAATCCTCCAATGACTCATGAAAAAAAAATTTATGTCCCACTGTGGAAAAAAATAGTTATGTGCTAATTAAGAGTGGAAGCCAGAACTGAATAAATCTTGTCTGGTGTATATATATGCCTTTTTCCTTACGTCAGGTAAGGGATGCACACTTTTGCTCATACTTTATTCAGTCAAGGCATGATTGGCTAACCGGAATTTGCCTAAATAAGGTGCTGTGCATATTCCCAGAAATTTTAGCAAGTCCTTTTATGTTTCTCCACTTTGGTAACTATCCTGGAAACTGTTGCTTGTTTCCACAAACAACGTGCTTATTTGTCATCTTTGCAGACAAAAAACCTCTAGAATCATTTCACAAGCAAACAGTATTTCCTCCCATTTTATTTGCTGTTGAAAAACTTAAATTATTTGGCTTCCCTGAAGCCCATTCCCATTGTAAATTAAACATTCATACGGTAAGCCCTCATTTTTACATGACTGAATTATCACCTCCATAGAGTTATATCTCACTTTAAGAAAACACAAAACCAACTTCATTCCCTAACACCCCAAAAACGTGCAAAGACATATATGTTATAATTCTTGGCCTTTTTACATCTTGGCAGCCTCATAGTTTCCCCTTGTTTTATAATATTATCTAAATTAAAATTAATTACTTGGCATCTTGATTTAACTTTCTATCCCTGGCATTACCACAGACAATTAGATTAAAGCAAACTTTGCTGAGTATAGAACTCACATTCTTAAATTGGCTTTAAATGTGTTCCCATTCAATGGTTCAACTAAGATTTTGATTTAACAGTTGAAGTTACACAGTTACGAAGCACAAAAATAAGACAATGTCACACACAGCTAAATATCAAAATCAGTGAGCACATTCATTACCCCACAAATCCCCATGTAGAGTCTTTCTTGGGAGGTGGCTCCTAGAATTAAATAGTCCCAATGCACGAACAAAATAGAAGACAATTCTACAGCCACACTCTGTTCTCCAGGATGAAGAGTAGGCTGATAGTCAGAACCACAGCTCTCTTGAACACTCATCCAAACATACACAAACTATAGAGAATGATATAGATTTTACAGAACCTGCTTGCACCCACTTCCATCATTTCTACAAATGTGGTTGTTATGCTGCAAAGCACAACAGTGTTTTACTTCTATTTCCTGAAGATATTTCTGTGTCGCAGAACATACAGTGAGAAGAAAACTGGACAGGGATGCAAAAGTGGCGCTTCATAAATAAGGTGTGTCAACACTGGTGTTACGTATGTACACTCGTATTGCTCTGCCAGGCCTACAGTAAGAATTAGATTCATCCATTGGACAGCAGAAATGCACATGCTCTTGGTAAGCATCGATTCGATTAGAATTCCTTCACAAGACTCCTAATTCCTTCACAGGACTCCTAATGCCTCGACTGGCATTGCATAATGGCCCAGACACATTACGGAAGAAGTATTTAAAGGGTGGCTACAAAGAAGAGGGAGAGTCCCTTTTTACAAGGAGTCACATGGAAAAGATGAGGGGTGATGGGGACAAGTTACTCCAGGAGAGATTCCAACTGGACAAAAGAGGAAAATTTTTCACAATGAGAAGAATCAGCCATTGGAATAATCTCCCCAGGGAAGTGGTGGATTGCCCCCAACGTTGGACACTTTTAAGATTCAGCTGGACAGGGTGCTGGGCCATCTTGTCTAGACCGTGCTTTTGCCAAGAAAGCTTGGACCAGATGACCCTTGAGGTCCTTTCCAACCTGATATTCTATGATTCTATGATTGCATTCAGAAGCACTCAGTTCCAAGAATCACTGCTAAGAACAAGTCATTTGGCCAAATACTGTCAAATCCTATCTTACTGTGGACTTACTTAATTATCTCTATGTCACATACTTTCCTTCCCAAGTCCCCGGCATTGATCCCAGTATTTCATCACAGTCAAACATGCTTTGCACCCCTCATGACCAAGGCAATCCCAAGGCACCTGTAAAGGGCTTATCTGAGCGTTTCAATGTACTGGACCAAGTTGCTGCAACCTAACCCGTTGTGGATCCTTACGCAGCACTGGCCTGTGCTCTAGGTCTCCAGAAGTCACACAGTTACACTCCCCTAATCTGAAACTTTGCTATTAATTTCCTATTATGTATAATTTAAGGGGGGGGAAAAAAAAGCTCAGAATAATCTAGTTAGTTTATCTACATGGAAGGCTGCCAGGAATCAGACCACTTTTTAATAAAATATTACTTAATTAAACAAAGCCATTTTTTAAGAAGTGTCACTTAAGCCCCAGTACTGCAAGACATAAAAGCTTTTTAGGGGCTTAAGCAGAAGTTTTTTGTTTTTTCCCCTCACTATGTGCTCTTTATTAATACTTACTCTGCATAGACATTCATAATCATTAGTAACCATTAATCTATAGCTGAATGAAGGAAAAAGAATGGCACACTCAAGACATCCTGAATCTACAACATCTCAGCTCTTTAACAAAGGATGCAAAGGATGGCAGGAGGAGAGTGGGAGCAAAGGTAAGGAGGACAGAAAACCGAATTTTGAAAGGCAAAAGGAATAAGAAGCGCAACAGCCTTAGGTCAGAGGAGAAATCATAGCTAAGTCAGAATGATGTGGTTCAGTTAGGCTGAGGAGGAGTTATTCAGAGGAATGATTAATGAAAGGTGTGGGGGAACACGGCAGAGGAAAAAAGGCACAAAGAAATAAGAGTATGGATTGTTTTGTCACATTGAGAGAAAAATTTCAGACAGAAACAAATTTAACAATGACCTTCTGAAGGCAAATGTTTACAGCTAAGGATTTTTGACTGAACAGGAATGTTTTCTGTTTTATCATCTGCCATCTTCAAAATTTGTAATAAACAATGGGAAATCAGTTGCTCAAAATGTCTGACCCTGGATGGCATGACCTCTGTCTACCCTCTGAACCATTTCAGGGTCAGATGTAGCCCAAAGAAGTCTGCACAACCACAGGTACCTCCAGCTTGCACAAAGGAAGAAGATGCACTGAGGCCACTGTGTATTTTCAGCTAGTGATCTCTAAGCACCCACTAGAGGGGAAGCAGAGTGAGCCTTCTACTCCAATAGGGTGTTTTTACAACACTAGATAAGCCTCACAGTCTCCCATGCTGAGCTTTTTGCTATTCTAGGTTGAACTGCTGTTGAGTCATAAATGGTGCCATGCCTCAGTTTTTATGTTACTTCATTCATGATTATTGTGTGTTTCATAAACGATGCCTAGATTCAGCAGGTCAGGAATTGTTCTGCTGGAAAAACCCCGAGGAGGTAGAAACTGAAGTAGTCTTCCCTTCTCTGAATGAGTAACTCTCCTTCACAGTTTTCTTGAAAATGAAATTCTGTTCTCTCCCTGATTACTCAGAACAAGCCACATCCTCTAACCAGTACACGAGGATGTAATGTCACAAGACATGTTGTTGTCTTCCTTAGGACATGATGAAACTGCTTAGGGTGTTTGAATCCCTCATACAAATTTAAACTTGACCACCTCAAATACATTCAGGGATTATTATAATGCAACCATGAAACCAGATAAATGTCTGCCTCCTGTCTGCCAGTAAATTGGTTATTTCCCAGCAACAATTAGGTTTACTAGACACTCAAATGTTTGATTAGCATTTCTTCATATAAACAAAATATAGCATACTGAACATTTGAAAGCAAAAACCCTAATAGATAATCCAGTCTTGAAGAATATAAACAAATAGCATCCACATTAATCTCAGCAACTGTCAGACTTAGTAAGCAATCTGGGGATTCAATGCCACTGCCTGCATATGGCCATGATGAAAGGAAGGGGAGACATTCAGAGTTATGGTCTTTGTCTTCCCAAGTAACTGTTACACATGATGGACCCCTGCTTTCCTGGGAATGACTGAACACCTGCCTGCCAAAGGGAAGCAGTGAATGAATTCCCTGTTTTGCTTTGCTTGCATGCGTGGCTTTTGCTTTACTTATTAAACTCTCTTTATCTCAACCCACAAGTTTTCTCACTTTTACTCTTCCAGTTCTCTCCCCCATCACACTGGGGGGAGTGAGTGAGCCACTGTGTGGTGTTTAGCTGCCGGCTGGGGTTAAACCATGACAAAAAGTCATATCCTATCTGAACTGTGTTATGAAATAGCCAGGAGTACAACCTCTTCACTCTCCTGACTATCAAAACAATATCAAGAAATCTTAACATGTAACATTTTACATGTATCAAAATTAACAAATTGGTAAATAAAATCCCAAGTTCATACCATACCTGTTGAATAAGACCTTTATCACTGTTGAAGATTAATATCATGAGCAAAGGCCAAGAATGCAAATATGTTATTAGAAAGAATTCAGGAGTGGAGCTGGAGAGCCAAGTGATAAGTTCAGAAAAAACACTTAGATGTTGCCTTCTCAAAAACTTGAAGAAAGAAGGCCAAAGGAGAAGAAAAGGAATAAAAAAAGCAATTTTTTAGGCTTTGCATTCATATGAAGACTAATTTTTTTCAGTGCTGCTCTGTTGCTTACTCCTCCTTCCCAGGCCAGATGACAACCTAGTATCAATGGGTAAGATAAACTCAACTCTTTCTCTCTTGCAATAAAGTTTTGCCTGTTATATGTTATTGCCCCTCTACTCTGGTGAAACACCTCCTGGAGTACTGTGTGCAGCTCTGGAATCCTCAGCACAAGAAGGACATGGACCTGTTGGAGTGGGTCCAGAGGAGGGCCACGAAGATGATCAGAGGGCTGGAGCACCTCTGCTATGAGACCAGGCTGAGAGAGTTGGGGTTGTTCAGCCTGGAGAAGAGAAGGCTCCGGGGAGACCTTATAGCAGCCTTCCAGTACCTGAAGGGGGCCTACAGGAAAGATGGGGAGGGACCCTTGATCAGGGATTGTAGTGATAGGACACGGGGTAACGGCCTCAAACTGAGAGAGGGTAGATTTAGATTAGATGTTAAGAAGAAATTCTTTCCTGTGAGGGTGGTGAGGCACTGGAACAGGCTGCCCAAGGAGGTTGTGGATGCCCCATCCCTGGAAGTGTTCAAGGCCAGGCTAGATGAGGCTTTGAGCAGCCTGGTCTAGTGGGAGGTGTCCCTAGTTCCCTAGTTGGAACTAGATGATCCTTAAGGTCCCTTTCCAACCCAAACCATTCTATGATTCTATGTACACCTGTACAAACACCCCTTTAAAGTAATGGATCTTCCCTTCTTTTCCACATACATCGTAAGTCACATTAGCACACAAAAAGTACATTTTTTTTTTCAGTTAATACCTTCAAAAATAAATTTATTGATATGCCTGAAGTATTTCAATGTTAGAATATGTTTTCTAAACTCAGAAGTGATGTGACTTATTGCTTCCAAACCTATTCTGCTTCATTGGCCTGGCGACACAGGAGCATCATGGCCTTGCATTGCTCATGAGCAGAGCACGATGGCAATAAGGGTGAGCATCGTGAGCCATGGCAAACTGGACAATGCAGACAAGAATAGGACGTGATAAGCTTTGGCACAGACAGTGCATCAATGGTGCACAAGACAACAGTACCTGAAACTGACGGACAAGTGTGCCATAGTACCGCCATGAGCTGATGAGATTGGCAGCCAGTGCCAACATCTAGCTGGAAATACACTCAGTGATAGAGACCAAAGGGTGGGACATGGGTAGGTGTGTGACCAACGCTACAACTGCAGAGGTGAGCTGCTGCCCCAGCCCAGTGGCCAGACTGCCAGTAGCAAGCGTCATGCTGCTGCCAGCCCCACTGTCCTGTCATGGCTGGAACCCACCAGTGAAGAAACAGAAGGCTTGGTAACCCTCCCAGCCACTCTCTAGTTCTACTGATTCAAAAATCTCTCCTGAGAGACTGTAATATACAGATTAGAATAGTTTTACTGACTAGGAAAATCTCCCAAACCTAACAACGAAATAACCTGAAGATATTAACTGCTATAAACTGTTGCTATTGGAATTAGTTGTAAAAATCATTGATGAAAAGCCTTAGTGCACATTTAATTCCACCAAAGTCTATTATTTTCATAAAGATATTCTTTAGGCCACCAACACACTGTGAGAAAGCTTAAAAAACTCTGACATAGGAGAATGCACATTGTGACTTCACACCTTTTAAAATCTTTACTACCTGTAGCAAAACAATACATAAAATCATCTGTGTTCATGCAACAACTTGTTTCCACTGCATGACAAAAAAAAAAATACAAACTGAAGGGTGATGTGAGTTGGATTAAGTAAAACTGTGAATCATGAAGGATTAGGGCAACAAAGATGATTGTGGGATTGGAGCATCTCTCTTATGAGGAAAGGCTGAGAGAGCTGGGACTCTTGAGCCTGGAGAAGAGAAGGCTGAGGGGAGACCTTATTAATGTTTACAAGTATCTAAGGGATGGGTGTAAGGAGGATGGAGACAGGCTCTTTTCAGTGGTTCCCAGTAACAGGACGAGGGGTAACAGGGCACAAGCTGGAACACAGGAAGTTCCGATCGAATATGAGAAAAAACTTCCTTATGGTGAGGGTGGCAGAGCACTGGAACAGGCTGCCCAGGGAGGCTGTGGAGTCCCCTTCTCTGGAGACTTTCAAGACCCGTCTGGATGCAGTCCTGAGTGATGTGCTCTAGGTAATCCTGCTTTAGCAGGGGAGTTGGACTAGATGGTCTCTAGAGGTCCCTTCCAACTCTGAAATTCCATGATTCTGTGTCACTTGGGGGAAAAAACTGGCTCCCTTAACTTTTCATTTCCAGAATGCGTTTCTCAAAACAAGCCAGAGGTGTAGCATTCCTCCCCACTTTGGGAAAGTTTTTGGGTTTTTGTTTTCAAGGATGAGGGGAAGGTGTTTGGGCGAGCTGGATGCCTCTGAAACACACTTCCACTCTAATTGTTTTTCCACTCCATTGTTTGCCAGTGGGGAAGACATAAAAAAGCAGGCATAGCTTCGACTTGTTAATCGATGTACCATACTGAAGGATGAAGCGTTTAACATGGCTTTTAAGGGACCAGACAAGATTTGTGGGCGTATTTTACGGTGAAAATGCCGATAGCGAGGATAAATACGGTTTGCTTTATTCCAGGCACTAAATGTGTTACCCAGGAAAGGTAACTGCGCTTGAGCGGTCAAACCAAGCCACAGCGGGTTGCAAGCGGCACATCTCGGCTCTGGAGAGACGCAGCCGGACGCGGGGTTTTGCGCGGTCCGTGGGTGCCACCTGGCGACCATCCTCCCGCTGCCGGCGGCAGCGAGTCAAATCGCTTCACACCAGCGCCCTCTTCGAACGCTGTTCAGAACGGGAATTTCAATAAATTTAAGCAAACGCGTAATATTAACTGGAAAGTACTCTGTTAATCAATGCCAGGGAAGGAAACTTATTCCAGGGTTCAACGTATTAGAATTGCCATCTCATAAGAAAAACGATAAATCCACTTCACTTTTAAGGAAACTTTAGCTGCATGGACAGCTTACCTTGCTACCTGCTATGACAGAAACATAAGCGGAATGGGAATTTTCATAGTGCAGATGTCAGAGGTCTTCATGCAAGGAGAGACTCAGCATAAAATTTTAAAAATGCTCTCAGCATAGGACAATAAAACCTCACGTGAGCCTGAAAGAATTGCAGAGTTCTTCACTGCTGAGATCCAAACCGTATTTTCTATAATTTTACCTGGAAAAATCTCTACCATCTATGCCAGTATGATTTCACAGAGGCAGATCAAATTCTGTTATTACTGCTACCATTTCTCTTTACTGTCTGTTTCTGCTGACTGTAGATTACCATCAGTTTTACCGGGCTACATCAAAGATTGACTGACAGACATAACATAGTTTTACAGTCGTGGGTATTGGCACAATCACAGTGCTTCTGTCCCCCGTCTGAGTGCACCTTTCCTTCTGGGGACAGAGAGGAGCACAGGATGTTTATCTCTAATTATTCCTCTTTCAGATACACCCACGTTCCCCAGCCAGAGACCCCAGACACAATTTATCAAGGAAACAAAGGGCCACCAGTCATAATGCTGCTCCCCTTTGCATCCCTCCTGCTGCCCCTTCCCTGATGCCAGCAGCAGATCACGCTCCCACTACAGTGCACAGGGGAGCAGGGTACTCAGCTGGGAGTCCAGCAATGACAAGGTAGACGGAGTGGGAGATGGGGGCTAAAGGAGCTGAGGACTATGGGAACATGCAAGACATAACCAAACACACAAGCTGCTTCCAGGATGCGCAACAGACAGAATATATGGACTCAACTTCCTTGGGCTGATTCTTAGAGAAATTAAGGGTCATCTTCTGTTCAAGGCCCCCTTCCAAATCATGACATTTGGGGAAGGTCAAATGGGACCTGGATTTATCAGCTTCGTAAAACTTTAGACCAAAGTTGTTTGTCCTTAGCAGGTGTGGCAATACTAGTATAATGCAAACTAAACTAATGCTGAGAGCTTAACAGCACAAAAATTATTAACAGGTAATATTATATTAGAGTAGGTCTAAGATTTAGCTTTAAACAGGCATCTCAATTTCAGATTTCTAGGAATGTTCAGTGCTATTTTCCATTTTCTATTACTTTGTTAATAGTCTCTGATCTATTTCAGACCATTAATATAAATGGACAAAGTAGCCCAGAAGAAATGGAAAAATTCACTTTTCATCTGGAGCAGTTTTGCTGCCTGCACTGAAACCAGTTTTTGTTTTGAGAGTCTATAACATTTATCTACAGATCTATCTATCAGAAAGAAAACAGTAGCATTTCTTTCCATATTACAGCTCCCTTTCTTGATCATTTCTCTAAGAACAAATTCAACTCCCTCTCACCTTTCTGTCATTCAGCCTGACCTCTACCACCTTTCCCTGGGCTCCTCCTATAAAAGATGCTGTTCATGAAGTCCATTTGCTGTTTATTAAATATTTAGCAAAGAATTTGATAGGAATATTTTTCTAGGGTACCCTGCATGATGTCAGAACTCTGAACTCAAGAGCAGGACCATAAACCACCTATGGAAAAAAAAATAAAATAAAGCTGCCTTCTGCTTTCCCCAGAAGCAATTTGAACAGGAGTGTTACACTAGAGTTTCATTTCAGAGTGCTACAGCGTAAGACTTTCATTTTCTTTACTTGTGAGAAAGAAGGTGAGAAAGTGTCAGAACTATATGAAGAGGAGAATAAAATGCTCATAAAATGGAAAGAGGCAAAAAAGCAGGAAGAGAAGGAAGATCCCATTAAAGCAGTGAGGAGAGGATAAAAAGTGGCAACGACTCAAGTTTCCTTTAAAAAAAAAAAAAAGAACCAGAACAGCTGAGAGCAGATACAGTGAGAAAGCTCTTAGGAAAACTGTCACAGCAAGCAGGCAACACTGTTCAGATCCCAGAGACCCTCCTCGCACACAGACACTCATCAGTAAAATCAGATTTAAAAACTGTGTGCCATCTCACAGCTTAGAGGTGGGCGGGATACATTTTCATACAGCATGATTTAATGTTATTTGAGTTGACCTATTTCCTTCAGTTTCCCTTTTAAGGAAAGCTTGGATTCTGCAGAAAGCGAGAGGACTCAATTCCACATTCTGCCAGGGACCTGCTTTGTGTCCCTGATCATATATCTCTACTTTTCTTTGCCTCTGTTTACCTTTTCATTCATTTTCTTGGCTCCAGTCCAGGCCTCAAAGGGCTAGAAGAGCAATTGATGTCTTCAATACCAAACTAAGAAAGGCAGGTAGGGGAGAAAAGGGGAAATCAGTCTGGATTCTGCGCAAATTTTTTATTATTATTTATTTTATTACCTTTTTTCCTAACCAATACAAAAAGCCAGGAAGAAAAATCATCTCATATGAAAAATCTGACTCAGCATGAGACTTTTGTTCAAGTATTGTAAGAAAAACATAGGAAATGAGCATCAACCCTGCAGCTGACATTTCCCCCCACACCCATGTACTAGAGCACTCACATCGGACTACCAGGTCCAAGCCCCTCTTCTGCCTGAGAGCACCAATGATATCTCATACCCATGCACCTACCTCACCACGCTACAGAGCCCTTCTCTGCTTTCCACCACTAAAGAATCACATCATAGACCTATGATTGCTCCAGTAACAAGGATTCGGGGGGGGGGAGGGGCCTGAGTACCAAGCCCCACCAGTTTCCCATCAGCATGGGAAAAGTTTATACTACCAGTCACTGTCCTGCATCAGAAGAGAGTCGATTTACAGCTGTGTCTCCCACCTCGCAGGTGGGCACCTTAGCCCATTACCCCAGGCTACAGTGGCTGTCCAGCTGCCTCCACCCTCGATGACCCTCTTAAATATCACTTGGACAGAAGGGAAGTGACTCCTTAACTTAATGGCATGGAGACCCAGCTTTCAGCTGCTGCTTTGCTATTTTTAGAAAACGGAAAGACAACTCACATTGCAGTCACGCTACGCAGCCTGGTAACTGGGGTGTTTCCTAAGAAAGTGTGGCAGAAGACAGAAATCATCCCAATTTCACACATTTTAGGTAAAACACTTTCAAATGGCTAAGATACAGGTGCATAAGGACACATCAGGTACCAAACTTCCTGACTGCATCCTCTGTGCTAAGAAGTAAATATGGGAGTCAGAGAACAAGTGTTTAGCTCAAAAAATATTGCTGTTAGGGAGCGTTCACCTATAACACGACATGGGCAAAGCCTCCTGCGACTCTGTAGCCTGCCATCCAGGCTATCTGTTTGGAAATAAACCTGCAGCCGCACCCAAAAGCCTGCATGCCCTCATGCTCCTTTACACCTCCGTGCCCCCTTTCCACTGCAAAAGTGTTTCACTGTACAATCTGAGAAACTACCACCCCACAGTGAAGTATCTGGGGGAAAAAAAAATAACTACAAGTGAAAAGGTAACAAGTGCAAATGTGTATTTACAGACCCATATCTATGACTCACTAACATCACTCAGAATTAGCTTCCCAGTCTGGCATAGTACCTCCTCAAAACGTTAATGTGGAAAAAACCTAACTAATGTTATCTCCTTTGTGCAAGACACACAACAACAGCTTTCACCAAACTATGTGTTTGAGTGACTGAATCAGACAAACTAAATAAGCAAAAGGCCAGTTACCCATAGTGATTTTCAGGCATGCATGACATGTTGTTCAGGACAAAACTGTGTTTTGTTCACACAACTCATGCAAAACAGATCTTTCTTTATACGCTCGCTGCCTGGGCAAGTAATGATGGTGACAATCACTGTATCTAAGACATGTTAATACATGGTAAGCTTAACTTTCTCAGTCTGCAATTATAAATAACTTGGGTGATCATCCTCTCTTGTAGCATGGCAGGTCTGTCTAGAACCAGAGGAAGAGGGAAAACTTTGTGTTGCGTCTTTTTTTCTCTCAGCATTCTTACTGCTCTAATATAGAAATCTCTGAAATGCAAGGTCTGCACCCTATCCTTTGAGACTCAGCAGATGTCTTTAAAATGCTTAGTCTATTAAAGCTTATAATGCATGATTAATGATCTGAGGGCTGCTGATCTGAGGTGGAAGACTCAGCAGAATTTGCCCAATAGCTTTTGAAGATTTATGTACATCAGAAACCAGAACCATCAGCGTAATTATTTCACAAAAGCTCAGATTCCATGCTCAAAAAACCTCTCCAAAACATTAAAAAGCAACTCAACAAGCAAAGGTGAAGTGCTTTTCAGTTTTCCACTTGCTCTAGAGTCCTAATTCTGTTTGCCCTTTCAACTTCTTTTTGTTCCATAGCACCGCAGCAAGAAATTTGCTTATTTATTTCTTTTCATAAGAGCAGATTAGTTTTACCCAATTTTAAGGGCTTTTTACTCAGCTAAAAATACATGAATTTTCTACAGAACTTTCACCTTATAGAAGGACATGAGTTAGGGGCCTTCATCATGGGTATTCCCAATTTAAAAAAACAGCACTCTGCAGTGCTAATTTATGTGATTAAAACGTCACTTAGTTGAACTTACAGATAGCATCCAGGCAAAAAAATACACCCATTTTGTATTCCTTTTCAGGTCTGTAAGTCAAGGGGAGTCATTTAGAGATAAATACATGCTTCTCAGGGTAAGTATCATGCTCAAAACAATATATATGGATGGAGATATTCACTGTTTTCCCCAGGGACCTTGAAATTTACGACAGTAACTTCTTGGATGCAAGCAAGTTATGCACAATATTAGCACTAATGACACTTAATATTGTACTTGAACTTATAGTTGCTGTCAAGGTTTGGCCCGGTTTGGCCAATGACAAGACAACAGATGCCCTCCCCCAGCTCTTGCTCCAAGCAGAGGAAGGGCAGAGATAAAGAGATTTGTGACTATATACAAAACCGTACCAAGCTCCCAGGGAGATGTCACCAGCAGGCACTGGGAAAGTTCCAGACTGGACTCAGTGATGAATGGGAACTGGAGTTCAGATCTTGATTCAGAAAGCCACAGATTGGGATCAAAGGTAGGCGATCTGACAGACTCCTCCTCAGACATCAGTCATCAAAGAATCCACACCATTGAAGAAGAGCCAACACCTTTGATCCCTCAGCTTTTATACTGAGCGTAGCAGATGGAGTCGAATATCCCATTGGTCAGTTTGGGTCATCTGACCTGTCCACGCCTCCCCACAGGTGTGACCCCTCCATGGGGTAAACAACTCAGTCAGCTGACCCTGGTTGCCACAGCAAAAAGTGTAAGCAAGAGCCTCTCTCCTTGAACAGGAAGTTGGCCCTGCTCCACCCCGAACCGGGACAGCCGTCCTTCAGATCTCCAACTGAGAACACATCTGGAACTGTGTGTGAATAAGGAGGGAAACTGGTTCTCTAAAAGTCAATACCACCCAAATGATCAAGAACTAGAAAAAGGAATACATGCAAAGAAGGTGAAATGGGCTATCTGAGGTTGGTGGCACAGTCTGCAACAACAATCTCTGTCGCACTTCGTAGACCAAAGCTCCGACCTTCACAAGCATCTGTTAACTGGCAAAAAAAAAAAAAAAA
>VYZM01004911.1:37521-63449 GCA_013398915.1 Dromas ardeola
AAAAAAAAAAGCCATCTGAATTAAAAAAATAGTATGATAAAAGCTAGAAAGTATAGTAAAAAAAAAAAGTAAACCAGACTTAATTTTAAGACAAAATCATTCAGGCTCTGCCTCCACTCAAGTCTACATCACTGTTATTTGTCTTTTGATGCACCCTATAGGCCTATGAGCTAGACCACGTGGGACAGTATAAAAAGTATTTGATTTCCCTTAATAGTATGAGCTGAATGCAGCAATCACCAGGAATTTGTGGTTGGTTCATTGCTGTGCTTTTCTCTTCATTCTATCTTTGAAAAAGGTATTGCTTTTTTTTGCTTACCTGATGAGTAATAAAAGTACTTAGAGTTTTCAATTAGAGTATTATTTTTTGTTCTCTGATTCACAAAGTAAATAGATACGCAATAAAGGATAACTCAGGTACACGAAAAAAAACAATAGAAAGAAAGAGAAGCCTCTTAAACTGTCTGAAACCTTATAATAATCTAATAATAATGTCAATATAATAGAATCATAGAACGATTTGGTTTGGAAGGGACCTTTAAAGATCATCTAGTCCAACACCCCTGCAGGGACACCTTTCACTAGATCAGGTTGCTCAAAGACCCAGCCAACCTGGCTTTGAACACTTCTAGGAATGGGGCATCTGCAACTTCTCTGGGCAACTTGTTCCATTGTCTCAATATCCTCATTGTAAAAAATTTTCTTCCTTTAATCTAAATCTGCCCCCTTTCAGTTAAAAAAAGTTGCCCCTTGTCCAGTCACTACAGGCCTTGGTAAAAAGTCTCACTCTGTCTTTCTTATAAGTCCTCTTTATATATTGAAAGGCCGCAGTAAGATCTCCTAGGAGCCTTTTCTTCTCTAGACTGAACAAGCACAACTCTCTTAACCTTTTTTTATAGGAGAAGTGTTCCATCTTCTGACCATTTTCATGTCCATCCTCTGGACCTGCTCTCACAGGCTTGTGTCTTCCTTCTGCTGAGTACACCAGAGCTGAACACAGTACTCCAGGTACTCATGAGACTTAAGGGGTCTCATGAGACTGGAGTAGAGGGGGAGATTCATCTCCCTCAACCTGCTAGCCATGCTTCTTTTTATGCAGCCCGGGATATGATTGGCTTTCTGGGCTGCAAGCACACATTGCTGGCTCATGTCCAATTTTTCAACTGCCAGTATCCCCAAGTCCTTCTCCACAGGGCTGCTTTAAATCTATTCATCCCCATCCTGTATTGATACCAGGGGTTGCCTCCACCCAGGTGCAGGACCTTGCACTTGGCCTTGTTGGACTTCATGAGGTTCACATGGGCCCATTCCTCAAACCTGTCAAGGACTGTCTGGATGGCATCCCTTCCCTCTTGTGTACCAAGTCCACCAGTCAGCTTGGTGTCATTCACAAACTCGCTGAGGGTGCACACAGTCCCACTGTTTATGTCATTGATGAAGATATTAAATAATATTGGTCCCAGTACGGACCCTTGAGGGATGCCACTTGTTACTAGTTTCCACTTGAACATTGAGCTATTGACTGTAACTCTTTGAATGCAGTCATCCAGCCAATTTCTTATCCATCTAACAGTCCATCCATCAAACCCATATCTCTCCAATTTAGCAGCAGAATGTTGTGGGGCCTTACAGAACTACAGGTAGATGACAATATGTATATTACTGAGAGGGCTATAACGCCACTGCTTTCCGAATAGGACTGTGCAGTTCCCAACAATTTTATTTACAAAGCCAGTTTTCCTAGGTACAGATTAAAAGTCCACATCAATAAGTAAATTGCAAATAAGAACGGAGGTAAGAAACATGTAACATAGGGAAATGCTTTGTATTTCTTTTTTGCAGGAGCCTACTCCCCAGGACCATTTGAGTGCCCTCCCAGTTGTCTTGCTACAGGGTCTTTTGCCGGAGGCCTAAGCAATGCCTATCACCCAAGCCACGCATTCAATGAGCCCTGCAGAGACATTTATTGATCCTGACAATTCTGAAGTCTTCCATGAGGTCATGAATTCCATACAGGAAGGGTTCACAGTCAGAAACACAGGGAAATAATTTAAATGGAATAGGAGACAACTGAAGAGTTCAACTTGGGATAAAGGGGAAAGGGAGAAACACATATGATTACGAAACTTCTTTCAGGTTACCTAAGCTTGTTCTGAACAGTGTTTAAATTGTCTCAAGTATACCTGATACAGGACTGGCACCATATCTCTAAATACATAAAATAGAGTTATTTTTATATAACAACATCACACCACATTGCCATTCAATATCCAAGATTCAAGTTCATACATATTCTTTGACAAATCCAACAAGTAATGTGAACTCTATTCAGCTGTCAAAAACACGTTATTTATGGACATATCTTGTCAACTTTACTCCCTCAAGTCTTTTCCTTTTAATGGGATTTGTGATTGAGTAAACATCCAGGTTATAAGTGGATGGGCAATAATATCTTTACAAGCAAACTTGAAAGGAATTGGGAAATAGAAAGTACTCGGTACCCCTGAGTAGTTCTCATAGCCTTTTGTATTCCAGGAGTTATGCAGCCAATCTAATCATCACCTAGCCATGGGGCACACAGCTTGTCCTTCTTCCATACAATACCCTTCTTTGCTGGTTTGAACAGTGGCAATAGATTGCTTCACAAACAGCACAAGATAAGCCTGTGGTTTTGATTTCTGGCACCAGAAAGTTTGGTGCTACCAGTTACTGGAGGGGAAACAGGCTTCAGGGTTTAGAAGTTAATGCTCTGGTCATCTGCAATCATGGTTGTCCCCAACCTTCCTGAACAGGGCACCCACTGTTACAGACACTTGCTCACAGAAATAATAGAAAGGCTGTCACATGAACATTATTCTCTTGGCAAAAGCAATTTATGAAGTTTCCTTTCCCTTCCCCTTCAGCATCTGTCATTCCTGCCCTCCTGAACTTTAAAAGCCCCTCCTAACAGTTAAGGTCATACTGTCATCCAGATTGATGAAATGATTCAAATTTGAGGGGGAGGAAAAAACCCACATGTACATACGCACCTAACTCAGGGAAAAAATAAATTGGGAAACAAAGAGCAGGTTGGTTTCTTTTTTTTCCAGTTTCGATAATTTCAGGGAATTGGTTTGTACTTCATCCCCACTGACAAGTAAGTGAGTGGTAAACTGCGCTGCAGGATCTGACACAAACAGCCAGCTTAACTTTTCAGCTGGCAAAAGGTCCATATAATTACACCCTACGTTAATGTCAGGCAATAGACACATTCCTTGGAGCACCATATGTCTGCATGTGGGCCCGGTGATTTGTGGGCCTTTGGGCTTACTTTCAGCAGGGCTCCCAAGGAGGCATAGGAAGCTGCTATAGTGACACTTTTGACACTTAGGATAACATCAGCAGAATATATCTGGCTTTTCAAATTAACAATGTCAAAGTCATGATTGGAAAATCTGAAGACAGTCCTGGATGTGAAAGTTATGATTTTCTGAGGTATGGACCATTCATATGTGTGTGAAAAAATAGGTTCCATAGGCAAAATAAAATATCCCTTGGGGTTCGGATCAGCTACAGAGTCGCAGAAAGAAAAATAATATTTTGTCAGAAATGTCAAAGTTTTCAAACTGTCAGGTACACCAAACATCTTGTTAACTTTTTTCATGGGTGTCTTGCATGTCTGATTTTAACTCCTTAACTTTTATTTCTGTCTCAAATCTGACCATAATGTCTAAATCAGATCCAGCCTTGCATAGATGTGCCAGGATAAAAATAGCCAAGCCAAGTAGCCTCCATGGCCAAGATAGCAGCCTGGTAAGTATCTAGCTGTGAGGCCTTATGTTTAGGTCATACCACATTGGGTCTGTGAACTCTTTAAACTTCCATAATCTGGGTGCATTGCAAAACCATCTCTTTTTTTTCCTCCTAAGGCACAGACTCTTGAGGGCATTTTTCAGAAATGGGATAATAGATCACTCTGGGCAGTGAAATCCTACTCAGCCACCCGAAGAGACTGCCTCTTTTTGACAAGTTCCAGCTTTTTGGACACTCGTCAACAGCTCGGGACATACATAAGCACATATGGTGAGTGTTACAGGAGGTTTTCTTAACCCAGGCACTCTTTAAGCTAAATAGCACTTCTGGAGGAGATGTAGGCAAAACATGATTGATCACCTGCACGCTTTCCTTGCCCTACTTCTCTCGTCACCGCAGGATGTGCTTAAGATCAGCTGTCCTCAAGTCTGCCTTTGTCTGAGAGCCCCTCCCCTGCTGTTGTTTTCTTCCTCTCAGTCAAACAGGAATCCCTTGGCACAGAAACCATGTCCCTGTGTTGTTCTGCTGGGAGAGTTCCCATTCTCTGCCCTCTTGGTGTGGCGGAGCCTGGTGAAAATAGTTTTCCCACCTAGGCACCCCCGTTGGCATCCCGTTCTCTGAGCACCTACAGCACAGTCCTCCCGAGCTGACAACTTGTGTTTGGTCCAGGCAGGGTGGGCAACACATGCATCACTTGCTACACACAAATTACAGTGCAAATTAAAATTGCAATAACTAAGTCTCAGCTTCAAAGAGGCTGACAGGGCTCTCACCAGGCTGTGTGTACACATGCCTGAGGGTATCACGATAGGGGTCTGCAGGGTAATTCAGGGGAATATGCATTTCACCAAGGAGGGGAGCAAGCAGGACGAAAACTTGGCAAATGCATATCATCCTCATCCCCAGCTACCACAGCAACCTACTTGCAGCATGCCAATTAGGCTCTGACTCTCCTATGAAATAATTAAATGTCTCTTGTATCTAATCTTATGTTACAATAATTTGGCCTATTTGTTTAATAGGCTCTATCACCATCCTGCAAGGAATTAAGCATAACAAAGCGTGAATTTTTGGGTCTAGTAAATATGATGGTAATTTAACATGATGATTGTAAAAAAAATATAAAGCAGATGCTATACATACGAAATTATGCTCTCTATGGTACAGAATTGAGTTTTTCTATTAAATACCAATAAGACACTCAGATATTGGTATCTGTGCTGTCTGGAACAGCTCTAAGAGGGAGACGGAAAGAGGCACTGCTTCACAGCTCTGAGAGGGGGAAGGCAAGCCTTGATCACAGACCTTCCTCGCCCTAGATACCTACTTAGACTCAGATACAGATCTACAACTGGGTCTTTCCCATCCTTACCCTCTCTTCCTCCAAGAAAATCTTCACAGATTTTAAGAGTTGTGTCCAGCTTTTATAACGACTTTCGTATAATAAAATGTGGCACATTTCATATTTTGCAATTATTTAAAAGTTTATGAATTTTCATTTTATTTAATTTTCTCTGAGGTTATTCCTTAAATATCTGCCCAAGCTGTCTCCACTAGTATTACTTCCTTTCATATATATTTACCCAGGGCAATTATGGCCAAGATGAGCTCAGCATAGACCTGTGTATCTATGAGGACCATTCTCATATTCCTAGTCTTTTGTGCTAGTCAATTGTCCCAAGTGAAGCAGCCTAAGGGATGACTATAGGAGCTATTGTCTGTTTTAGAGCACACTAAGTACATCTGCTGTGCTGGCTACAGCAAGAAAAAAGACAACAGAGTTGTTAAGCAGTTTGTGGATCCTTCTAGGCTGACAGGATCCTTCCTTGGCTGCTCAGGGCGGTGTCAGGGCAGCTTTGTGGCACGGGAATGATAGAAAATGATCTAATGCTCCAGAGGGCCTGGCCCAATGCATACAGCAGAAAAGTAGGTCAGAAAGGAAATCTCACTACTACAAACACGGCAGAGGCAGCAGTCCATTGTACCAGGCGCACAGTTTATGTAAAGCAGTGGCTGGGGCTGCTTCGCTCCAAGTTTCACAAGCAGCAGAAGCCTGGTCCTAAAAATGCCTAGCTGCTTAGAAGTTTAGGAGAGGAAACATATCACCAATATTACAGTTCTGTGTTTGTGCTAATCTAAACATTTGAATACGATTGAAGAGCACATAGCAAGCCTTTTCTGTCCCTCATTCACAAAGGATACTTTGGAACAGAGGCGGTATCTTTGAAGGCATGACCAAAAATTCAGTCAGTAGTTATTCTTGTGGCTTCCTGCTCTTCGGCTCTATTCCCAGTTATTCCAGGGTTTTTACGTGATATCCCATGAGACTAACGAGACCTTAAAAGAATGTAATCAGCTCCCTTGCATCTCTGAAAAAAATATAACTAATGAAAAGGGATGGCTCAGCAGTCTTCCCCAGCTCTCAAAGGAAGGGTATATCAGCAGCGTAAGTAGAGAAAGTTGTACTGTTCCCTGATTTTCAGCCATCAAAGGCTAATGAGAAGGGCAGAGAGATACAGAAAGCATTAGGTATGTCACACAAGGTCCCACTCTGGTGACACTTAAACTGGGAGTTAGTTGAGACTGAGTCAGATCCCACAACAAAATATGTAAAAGTGGCTTAAAGCAACCTTAATTTACCTCCACCGTCTTCATCTTTGCATCAGGGTGTTGGGAAAGAGGAACTGGGATCTTCTTTATGCTTACATATAAGCTACTTCTCAGCTTCCACAGATTAAATAAATATATTGGATTTAGAGACATAGCTTCATTCAGGGAACCAAAAAACAAAATGGACACTTGTCTTCACTGCAATGTGAATATTCACTCGTCAGTAATTCTGCTACTGGCCTTGCTGACAGTGCTCTTTTTTGGTCCTTACTTTTGATATGCTCCAGTTACCAGAGCCAACACCCGAGCTGATCCCCAAAGGCAGCAGCACATGGTTGGCAGTGGCAGTACCCAGAGGCTAAAATGTATTTTTCAGTAACAGGAGCTTCAGCACATTGGTAAGTAACAAGTTTGCTGGAAATCTTTCCCTTAGATTTAACTGCCTGCCTGGAAAGGGCTGATCAAACAAAAAATGTCTCTTTCTCTAGTAAACATACCAGGTAAAACAACATGGGGAAATACATGCAACTTAAGAAACCCTCTAGTGGATCATGTGCACATTTATTTGGACATGAAGAAAGGAGAATATTTCATTCTAAATGCTGTGGGTTGTGCATAAACTTACCCCAGGCCAGGAACAACAACAACAGCAGAAAAATCAGCCATGGCCTCCAGTCCCCGAAGCAGCCCATTCCCTGCATTCAGAGACTGCCGGGCAGAACAGCACATTTTCTAACTCTCCCAGGCCTGACCTTTAACTTTTAGCCCTCTGCTGACTGTGACTGTGCAGGCAGGTGGGAATACTAACGGTAAGATTTTAATATCTCTCATTTATCACAATGGACCATTAAAGTTGATGCCTATAAACACACAAACCATGGGGTTACTGGGTCCGTTCCATAGTCACATGCTGGTGTTAACACATTCCCTACTATACTATTAAAAGGTAACTGCATTTCTTTAAATCTTTTTTGACTATATTCATTGCTTGAAAAGTCAAGACGATGGCCCCACAGAGCATTGAAGGAGCAACATAAATAGACTTTTAGAGATGTTGTGTCCTGTAAGGGATTAAAATAAACATTGCAAACTCTTCGTGCATGCAAAGCATTAGATGAGTATCAGAGACAGGAGTTTTAAGCAATGAGGAAAACAGGTTTAAAGAAGACACTGAATCAAAGAACTGTGTAGCTGCAACTTAATCAAGGTGGTGTAATATTGGTGTCTGGCTAATACTGACATTTCTTCACACTTCTGTAATTTCTTTTGATTTTTGTTTCTAGGAGCTAAACATAACCAAACACTGTATTGGATCCTATCCCTTTTTAGGTCCTAAGGTGGAAAGGGGCTTTCTTTGAATGAGATTCTTAGTGCTCTTGTACATCATTTTTAGATGTTACAAAATAGTAATGTTTTTAAGAATTGGCATTGCCGTAGAACTTTGCTGAATATTTATAACTTTGTTTCGTAAACTCATAAATTTAAATAAATGTTTAACAGCTTAGACCTCCATTGCATTCGGTGTGCAAAAACTCTAACAACAGAGTTAAAATAGTGTTTTGCAGCTCTGATCAACACATATATTAGTCCAGTTTTTATTTTACACCCATGAATCTAAGACAAATTTTCCATAGCTAGTCTTTCTATAGATCAAAAATCTAGGAATCAGTAACAAAATTACTGTCAAGAGATGACATTGTAAAACCTGCCACAACATGTGAATTTTAGGAGCTTGCTAGTGCTCATCACATTCACCAAAGAGCTTTGTAATTATGTTCACAAAAAATGCCTGAAATATCAGATTTGAAAAACAAGAGGCCTCAATTAAGTAAGAGCAAAAAATTTTGTGCTAGCAACATATTTGACAGACAGGGCAGAGATGAGCAGCAGGAGTCAGGAAGCAGCTGGTTTCTTTTGTCAGAGACTGAGAGACAGGCATCCTCGCCAAAATGTACAGTGTCAGACAATAAGCCATCTGATCAATCAAGTAGTTTTGGTATAGTTTTGCACAATTTCATCAGAGTATTAAAAAAATCAATCATCCCTTTTCAATGGAAAAGATCAACAGAATCTGAGATGGTCTGAGTCAGCAAAATCAATATAGAGGCAGGGGAGCATAAAATACCCCTGTTCACTCTGGCACACAGACTTCTGCTCTCTGAGCTCTAAAATTCCTCTCACGCTGGTCAGCAAAGGAGTATCTGTGTCGGTTTCTGTCTGGAGGTAATTCCTCTTGTGGCAACTGCACTACAGTGCATGCAGTGTAGTCACTCCATCGTGCCACCAAAGGTGGCCATTGAGGATCTCCACAAGGACAGCTCTCTCCTTACTGCTCCCTTTCATTCTAGGGCTCCAGAAAAGGAAATGAAAACTTTATCTCACCTCTGTTAGCATCCAGTTTCTCAATTGGGTATAGCATAGAGATGGGTGGTGGGTTTGCACTCACAAAGGATATCTTGATAATCAAAGTCAGTGAACAAAAATCTATGCTAATGGACTTCAAAGTATTTGAAGTCAGGTAAGAGCACTCAAAAAGTTCATACATTTCAGAACAAATCCCAGAGAACAGTAATTACAGGCTCAATTTCTGCTCCTCTCTCCCTCCACGACACTTCACTTGTGGCATACCACAAAACACATTTCTGCTTCCCATTCTATTCACAATAAACCATAAAAAGCTGCAGATTTCATAAATACAGCTTTAGATATTTTGAGGTCATGGGGTCCTTGATTTAGCAAGCCCTTCTTGCAAAATGCAGACCACAGACATTCAGCAGTTCTTCATACTGAGAGAGTTGAACTAAATCTCTCTTTTAGGAAGTGGTTTAATTTAGGTAAGTCAGAGATGGTACTCAACAGAAAAAAAGAAAAGGATTCATTTTCCTCTCAGCTAGAAAAGTTAAACTAGCTGGAAAGAAATTCCATTAAAGTTCACTTGACCTCAGAGGGATTAATCCAGATTTACAGTATTAGAAGGAGAGCAGAGTCTAGGAAGGAGCTCTCTGGGCAAATTTTTATGTATCACAGTTACCTTCAACGGCTGTGTGACTAGTCTTACTCAGTAGCAGATACAATTGGATTTTGCTTAACTGGGCATGGAAAGGATGGTAATCTATAGTATAGTATTCTGCATTGGCATGAGATACACTCATACACACCTGGTTACCACAAGTCAGCCGATGAAAAGTGACTTCATTGTGGATTTTAGTACCCTGTAAGGTTCTTGGTCCTTTTTTTCCTATTAGCATCATTACCCTGAAATCTGTTCTTTTTTCAGAACAGATCTGTGTTTAATAGAAATTTTCTTCAAGATACTCTGAAAATACCTTTATGTTTTCACTTTTCCACTAAAAGGCTGTATTCCAGAGAAAGAGCTCCACAGATGTCTTACATAATAACGCCTTGCTTTTGCAAGTTCCAAGTATGTTTTAGATAAAGGTGCACTTTCTCTGCCATGTGTTTGAGGAAAGCTGCCAGTGAAAAATCAAGGTGATATTCTGGGAATAGCATTTCATTCTAAGAGTAGTAGCTGGAGCTCACGCAGTGACACAGCTAGGTAAAGCACACTGAACAAATGGATGAAATACAGGCACATTCTTATGGAAAATGTGATTCTATTATTGTATAAAATCTAAGAGCTTCTGCAATCAGGATTTCCAGGAAGAGGTCATTCTCCTAGATCACTGAAATCTAGTAACATCTTTAATTGAAAACATCTTTAATTGATTTTATAAATCAACGTAGTTTCTGTGCTTTGGGTGGCAACTCTAGAGATGGCAGTGGCAGGACAAACTAGGGAATAACTACAATTTTAATTTGTGTCAGCATACTTCTAGTCTGTTTTTTCCTCCCAAAAAACAGTTACTATGCTACTAAATGTAGCTGGTAGCATAGAGTGACCCTTCCATTATAGCATCTGAGGGCACCAGAGTGATTAATTTTGTACTCCCCAATGCCTTTGAAGTTGAGATAAATGGGCTGTCCAAGGTCATATAAAAGGCTGTGGTTGAACTGGGAACAAAAGTCAGATTTTTTGGTGTCTAGGCCTCTGCCTTATCTCTATAATAAACCTTGGTAGTAAGATGAGACAAGGAAAAAGCTGTTTAGAGGACACTTGATTACTTTCAGAGAGAAAGCCAAGAGAACGGAGACAGTAATTTCTCCATATGAGATGCTTTTAAAGCCAGTCAGCATGCATTTTATTGAGATCCCCATTATTCTCTGTTCTGGAAAGCAAATAGGTAAGATTACAAATAGTTTTAATTTTTAACATTTATTTTTAAGAAGATGGTAGGTCCTTTTTGGTACATTGATGAATAGTTTTTCAGACTAACCAGGAGGCAGCACTAGCTTTAAAGAAAGATGTAAATCTGTTAACAAAGGTTTTATTCTGTAATCCATATGAGCACACCACAGTAGAGCTGAGAAAGAGGTAATTATCTCACTATTGCCCCAGTAATATTAGAACCTTATTTCTTTGTTTTCTTTTTGTTTATTGAGATGTCATTACAATGTATGCACAGTGTTAACTCTGATTTGCATGTCTCTATAATTATCACTTGCTCTGTCAAGCTATGAGTGTACAAGTGTATTATGAAGTGAACTGGTTCCCATTTCAAAAACTTTCAGACCTGCAAAAAATGAAGTATTTACTCTGATGTCTTTTTTTCTTCTGAAAAAGCTGTGAAAAAGTATTATAAGAAAACTATCTGTCCTAATCTAGGGATTTGCTTTTTCTCCACTTTCCAGCCAGAAAAATTCACAGCAGTCAGAAAGGATGAGCATAGTTCGGTTTAATTGTTTACAACACTTGGTAATTGCTCGACTTCTTGACTGCTTTAAACAAATGTTGTCACTTGGATTGTCCTCTCTGTTCATCCATCTTTTCATCACCAGAAACAATTGAGACTAATTATTGAGACAGACTCCTCTATTGTCTATCTCTACTTCATCTAATTACCCAAGTGAGATGTTATTTAGACACCTCACACTACATTTTGCTACCCGTTAAAACGGAGAATAATATAGCACTTCTATGCTTGTCTTTTCTAAATCTATCTAAAATAAATTAAAAAACTGTAGGTAAGCCCTCTGTACTATTTCAGACACCTTCAGGTGTCATTTTCCATAGCAAATGATTCAAAATGATTCAGCAGTTGTAGTCTCTTTGACAGCAGCAGGTTGAGAGCTGACATGAGCCCCAGATATCAAACTATAAGCAGAAAGTATGCTTGAGCTCACTTCAATCATGTCAAAAGTAGAAATAAAGAAACAGGAAACTGAAATTAGCATGTTTTCATACAAATATCAGAGCAGATTTTCTGAGAATTTTAGCTCAGATTCTCTTTCTTGAATATTTTCGTCGAAGTGGATTTTATTTCAGACTCAAGAAGAATGAGATTTATGTGGTTTCCATGTTAATTTATTTACTGTCAACATTTCATTGACATCTACGTTCTTAAAGATACTCTCTGTATACACTCTTGTTTTTACTTTTTCATACCTATATGTCTTTTCAGGAAAGGTAGTCTGTGTTATATGAGTGAGCCTTATTTCTTTAGTTTTACAAAAATGAAGATATTAATCATATTAGTAGTGGGAGTAAAGGTTTATGAGACAATATATTGGCCTGCAAAGCTCTTTTTTAATCCAGATGTCCCTGCAGTTGGAAAGGCAGAAATAAAAAAGAGTGTAAAAGAATACATAAATAATAGCCTAAACTCTAGTCAAGGCAAGCACAGATTAAGCAGTTCATTTTTCATACATAGATGGCTTTTTTTCCATCCTGATGAAAAACAAAAATAATTCATCATTTTACTTCAGTACTTCAAATGTCATCAAATACCATGCAACACTATTTCAAGAAAATGTATTTATGAATGCAAATATAAATAACATTTTCAGTATAGCTTTCAAAAATAAATCAGCTCTTGGGTTAAGATAACTACAGTTAAAAAAGAAAATTTGCAGTAGTGTGGAGGAAGGTTTTGGGGCAGTAGGTTATTGTATTTATTAGCTTTACTTCAAATTTTTGAATGGTTCAATTTTTCAACAGTTTAATGATGTATGCCTATGGAACACTGCTATAACATTTAATAAGGAAAAATATCAATTGAGATCCACAAAAATGTCAAAGTACTCAAACAAAACTATAGTACCCAATACAAAGTGAAACTCATTGTAATGATGAAAATCTTCTTACAGTTATTCCAAATGTATACTGCTGGAAATCAACTGGCCTTAGCAGAGTGGCTCCATCACAGAGAACAGAATATGTCTGTCTTGGGAAATATTTTACTGCAAGTTTTCTGCAGTAGAGCTGTACTTTCTTATGTATTTGGGATTACATCATAGTTTGTTCTCCATAATCACCTTAGAAGTTTCATCTGTAGCAGTGATTTTTGTCTGGAATTACTTAGGTAATTAAATATCTTGCAAGAAGGCAGCTTTCAAGATTCAAGAAGCCAATGCAATATTCATACCACCTTTTTAACGTGGAAACTTTCAGTGTGTCTACATAGCGCAGTATTTTACTTAGGTTAAATAAGAAAATTGCAAATGCCTTAATAACATGAAACGCTTGGTACTTTTGATAATGTGCTTTGGGATTGTTACACTTAATTATTTTCTTTAGGTTCTTAATGCTGATGCAATAAACCTGTCAGGTGTCAAAAATAAGATTAGAGCTTGAAAAATCCATTCTGAAGAAACTAGAATATGTGGGGAATTTATTTTTTTTTTGTCTTGATTGAAATTGCTTCAGTTATGCAAGAATTAATGAACAACACTGGTATGATGTTTAGCAATCTTGGAATTCAGCACATCTACTGTTCTGTTCCGGCTTTTCTGTCAGACACTGATTGTGTCTAATGATCCGGTTTGGTACTATTTCGTGCTACCTAAATCAGTTTCATGAACTAATGATTCTGTATAAAAATCTAGCCTTACCAATAGTAAAGAAACTGCTAGCTGTATGTCCAATTACAAGAAAAAATCCTTTTTCTATGCCTAGGAAAAATGATAGACAAGATAGGGGGTTCCACCAATAAGGACTGTAGATGGTCATACGACTGTGCAGTTTCTATTTGAGGGTCATATGAATATATATTTTTATGGTCATATACTAAAGTTGTGTGTAAATGGGTTGTGGAAATCATAAGTAATAACCTTTTAAACAGGGACCAGTAGTAGCACATGTGGCCCAAAACAATATGCACACCATGCAATCTCAGCACAACCACCTTATTATCATCATATTGGCTTTTCTACTATCTACTATCTGTCTTTCCCACTCTCTTAAAGACTGTTAATGCTAAAGGTATTTTACACCCTGCTTTAAAAGTTCTCTGTGTTGCAATGCATATGTTCAAGCAACTCCCCTACGGTGAAATGGAGGGCAGAGTGAAAAGCATGGATGTCCAGGAAAGTCCTCCAAGGATATTCAAAGGCATGTTTTCAGTGCAGCCTGTTGTAAATTGGGAGCAATGTGATGACAAAGTAAGGCAATTCATAAGCCTTTTTGAGCTGCAGTAGAGTGAAAGCATGTAAGAAAAAACGGTGCTATGAATCTTAATGTGCTGAGCTGCCTACGGTAACCTGCATCTGCTCAGTCTCACTTACTCCTCTCTGTGCCAGGGTTATCACCCTTCCCCACAACTATGACGATAAGAACTGACACTACAATATCTGAACCATGTAGAAAATATACATTGGTACTGCTTACCTTGGTTTCACTTGAAAATACATACCTATATTAACTATTGTAAAAAACGATGTGTCACCATGTAAAGGAAAGCAAGGCCTGTTCCTTTCCTTGCAGCAGTAACTGCTTCAGTCACACTGTACCTGGACAATGGTGGGGTTGAAAGTCCTCATCAGCATTACCAATAATACTAAAGGCACAGAAAGCACTTTCATAAATATAGACTGACAAACACTGCACTGAAAAGATTTTTTTCTTTTTCCTGAAGTATTTTTCCATATATCTTGAGCTCCATCTGCCTGCTAGGCAATATATCCCCGCCTTGTAATGCAAGATTTCCTTCTCTGTTTCTCTTCGGAACATCAAGTGTACTGGCTAGGAAACGTTATTCTGAGAGGAATTAATTAGCAATTTAAAGTTTTTAAGGAAGGTACCATGCAGGACTGAAGGCATTGTTTCAAAAGGATGCAAATAAAAAAGATGTGCATTTATGTTTCTTGTTTCCGGAATCTTCCATAGCTTTTTGCCTTATGTTATATTAGTGTTGTTGATCATTTCCTACATTGGATATAGAAGAAATAGAAGATGTGATGGTTCTTTTACAAAAAGAAATAAATTGCCAGCTTTGGCTTTTGTAAATTTTACTTTAATTTCAATTATATTTACATGGTTCATGACAATTAGAAACACCTTTACATAGTGCAAGATCAAAGTTTCCACAGAACATAAGACAAATTCTGTTTGTGTAGGACCAGACCAAAAAGTTGGATGTTTCCATGGCTCCAGCACTGTCAGAACTCACCCCTATTTTGCCAGAGTTTACAATGACACTGTAGACACCTTTGACACTTTGAACAACCAAATCATCATTTCAAATTTCACAATATTTTATTATCAATAAAACATTATTGAGAAATCTCATTAAAGACACTTTAAAGATTTTTCATTAGAAATTTTAGGTAATTAGGCTTCAGGGAGAAATAAAGAAACCTTTAAATTCAGTAGGTTATTCTCTAAGACTTCAGTGACAGACATTCTCATATGTGGCAGCATATGAGGAAGGGGAACAATGTGCTAGAATTGCAAAATGTGTTCACTGAGCAGAGGAAAGAAATAAAAATGTTATGATTACCACTGTAAGCAAAAGGATCTGCGCAAGGACCTGTGCATATCTTGCAGTTATTACTGAAACAAAGCATGTGTATTTAGTCTAGCTCTTAAAATGGTGAAGATGAACACATTCCTAAGGACAGTAAGAAAAAAATATTTTCCTCCAGCTTTTTATTTTCTCTATTACAATCTGTAAAATAGCTCAGGCCCCTATTCTTCCTAGGGAACTATTTCTCATATACATCAAAATACATAAGCTTGTTTTGGTTAAGAAAGAAAGGAGGGACATTTAGAGGGAAAGTGCCGCATGACAATGGAAAATACGCCACATTTGAAATCAGTCTCAATGCAATTTGGAAAAAAAGACCATCGCCACCTCAGGCAAAGAACTACTAAAGACACAATACGTATCTGAAACTAATTTAAAAAAGAGGTCAGGGAAGTGATCAAATATAAATTTCCTTGGAAGGAAAACTGCTGCTGAGATATAAAGGCCCTTCTTAAAATGGGAACATTTTTTAAATTTAGTTGTCATGGTTTTCATCTTTCCCTTCCCTAACTTCAGTGCAGAGCCTTCTTTCAAGAGATAATGGGAAGGCAAAGCCCAGCCCAGTGGTCTCGTATTATCCAGCTCACCACCCTACAGGCATCCCAGCCTGGTCGCCTCTATTGTTCTTCTCCCAGGGCTGGCAGGAGAAGCCGGCGCAGCGCAGGCTGATGTGCTCGCCCCGGCAAAGGGAGCGCATGCAGCGTGCGTCGCTCCCCAGTGACGCTCAGCTGGAGCATCCTTTATAGATGAGAGGGGACTTCCTCGCCTGGAAGGCTGTTATGAAACGGACCTTTGTGAAGAGCCGTGTGAGTACCGAGTCAAGCACCGCCTTAGGGATTTGCACCACCAAGAAACACGGAGTCTCTCACGTAGACTTTCCAATTATTTTCCTCCTCCAGAGTATTGCCACTGTCTTGCCTTCCTCTCTTCTTCTCCTACTTCCCAGTACTCCTCATGCAGGCACTAATCTCTTGCTGCAATAGTGACCCTTTCTGTTTATACCTGTCTGGTCAGATTACGATAGGTAATAGGACATCAGCAGATGAATCAGGCTAGGAAGTCTTAATACATTAGCTTGTCAGAAGACTGCTAACCCATTACAGTATGGCCGTGTGCGCTGCAGAGATGCCATGCTAGGACATCTCCAGCACCAGACTTTCTGCCTACTCAACTGTAAAGAATAAGTAACAGCAATTGCCTCTCTCATGAGACAATCATTACATGAAAGGTTACCAGACACCCACAGTAAGGCCATCCACATAAAACAGATAATACAGATGGGTTCTTTGAAATAAGTTGTGCTGCAGCTGCACAGAGGATAAATACCGAGATGGGGCTGGACCCTCGGTATGCTCAATAGGTGCGATGCTTTCTCTTTGCTGCATGTCAAGCACAAACTCCCCACATTCCAGACTGCCTTCTGGGGCTGGGACACCAGCCTTAGGTACATGTCTGGAAGTGGAAGCAGCTGACTTGGTGATCAAGCTGGCAAGCGGCACGGTTTTGCACCAGCATCAGAACCCTACAGAGAAGAAATCGCCGGTGAATTCAGGTGGGGAGAGAAGATGAATCATGGCCCAGTGCCGCCTTGGAGCTCAAAGGGAAAGATGGTTTAACAGCAGGATAATGTGGCCCTCAGGCTTCCCTTCTCGTCACTAGACAATGGTACCTCTCAGTGCAGGCAGCTTGAGCTGGGTACCAGGGAATATACGAGCTGAGAATACACTTTGCTTGAAAAAAACGGATGTGAGGAGGGGTCAAGACATCAGGAAATTCCCTCCTGACTGCAGCTAGTATAGTTTCTCTATGTTTCTCTACATACTCTAACCTGCATATATACTATCTGAATAGCAGTGCAATATGGACCCTAATTGGCAGAGCAGTTCGTGCAGAAGCAGGGACAGAGATTTTTGCAGGCAAACAGCAGAACAGTTTCTCCATGAGTGGCAAGGGGGAGAAGGAAAGGCAGAGAAAATATTAAGGAGCCACTTTATTTCATGGAAAGCGTGTGTCAAAGTCGTTGGACTTCTGATTTGGAGCTGTGCACAAACTATGCACGTTGAGACTATTTAAATACATGACATTTTTACTATTGCTCTCAGTCTCTTTCCTATTGTTTTACAATTAGTTCTTGTTTTCCTGTCTTTAATTAAACTGTAAGCTGCTTAAGGCACCATCATGACTACTCCTATTAATACAATGTTTGGCACACGGACTTTGGGGCATTGCCAAATGTGGAGAGAAAAAACGAAACATAAGACAGCAAACTATTATAAAGTAAGCTCTAACTTAGTAGTCTGTTCTTCTAGACTATATAAACTTTGTGTATTCAGCTTTGGAAAAGTAAAAGCAGAGAAACTACTGGAAAAACAATCAATAGAGAAAAAAATATAACAATGTATACACATGCCCAGGGACATAGAAATATAAGCAGGCAAGAGCAGACACATTAGAAAGCCTATTCCTGATCAGTAAGGCAGCACAATGTATACAGGTGTCTTATAAAAGGAAACCAAGTAATTGCTGTGTCTTAGAATATACCAAAAATACAGAGATCAGAGTCCCTATGACTCTGATGCCCTGGATTCTGCCAGGGAGCAGTTTATTCTAGAGTTTAAGGAGCGATCCCTGCCCTTCAGAGCATTTTGAAACTTCAAGGAGGGTATGGGAACTAGATCACACATAGACGTGCACTTCCCAGAGGAGACCCACATCTGAAATCGGCATAAAATTACACAGACGAGATCAGGATCAACCCATGTAACTTCCTATGTTGTTGCTAGGCTTTTTCCTCAATAGCATCATCCCACTGTCATCTCATCTGCCCTCAAGTACTGCTAATAAGAAGGTATCCTGTAGCACAAAACCAGGCTTCCACGTATTTTTCCTTGACAGATTTTATTGAACTGTTTGAATTTTATTGAATTCTTTGAATTTATGTCATGATGAAACAGATGAAAAAAACTTTTATTTAGCTGACCATTCATTGCAGACAAGGCTCTAATTTACTCCTTCAAACTCCTCTTAAATTCTTATTACCTGGATCATTTTCTTTACCTTAGGTTATACAAATCTTAGTTCCACTCCAGCTGCATCCATATTGCGTTCTGTAGGTCTGACCTCTGCACAGTCAGTATTTTTATCTTTTCACTGCTCTTGCAAGAATAGCACATGAGGATACCTGAAAAAAAATTGGTGATGACAGTATCTTCACATGAAAGACCAAATGATGAAATAATACCTCCTGCTTGGGGAATAAAAAAAAGGTCCCAACTAGTGCCCAAATAGACCATTCACACTGAAGGATGAAGATGTTATGCAATATTGCTTTCCCTAAAATTAAGACCTTTTAGCTAAAGAAAGAGAACACCTTAAAAATAAAAAAAAAATAATCAAAAACAAAAAGGGATAAAAAGTACACTTCAAAACTCAACACCCGCAAGTCTCAACACAGGCAGCAAGTCTCAACACAGTATGTGAACATTTTATACATCTTAACTTCTTTGATTTGTTTTGGAATATGTTGCTACCCTTTCTGCGGTAGTGACCTCATCACTTAGCCTTAGCAACTGCTGCTGTGCTGACCAACGAACAGCACAGAGATTGCAGGGGGAATCTAAGCATTTGACTAGGAGAGTAGAGAAAGATGACATGCTCCAGAAAAGCTTTTTCCTGGACCAAGGATGGATAGTTATGGCAAACAGATGGAAGGAATCAAATCCAAAACACAGTGTGTGACCTATCTCAGATAGAGTCTTCTTCTTGCATTTCATTTTGGCAAAGTCTGAGTATCCCTGATGCCAACAGAATGTTCCTGAGCTGCGGATCTTGTCAGCAGGCTCCAAGCTGCAGTCCTCCCCCTATCAGGACTTAATGGACAACATAGTACAGCAGTAAATATTGACTTGAGAGAAACTTATGCAAAAAGTAACATCACAGAAAAACAAAACAAGACTATTATTCCAAAGTCAAGGGAACCCATTTTTGCCTTCCAGCTATGTGACAGACTTGGTTTCACATTGGCCAGACCAGGCGGCTGTCTCAAGGCTCTTAAAATCCACAGATGGGAAAGAAAATGAACTCTGAATAGGGCTGTGCCCTGTTGTTAATCTCCCTAAATCAAAGGGTGGAAACAGGACTCTATTTCTCTGTTTGACAACAGTGTGACAATATCCCAAGTGAAAAATGGAAGGACTCAGAGCCCCACAGAGATTTGCTAACAGAAGTATGGGTCAGAAAGGCAGGAACCGAGGCTACCAGCACAGCAGCTGGTATCTGAAGGACCCAGTCCTGTGCTTATGATAACCCTTTGGTTATTCAATACCTGTTCTCTAGAAAGGAATCGTCACCCCCTTTAATGGCCTACTAAAAATGAAAAATAAAAACTGTGAAAGAAAACAGAAGGAGGGGAGAGAAGGCAACGAAACAGCAAAATCTCAGACTGAAGTCATCCTGTGTGGCCCGTCTTCTTTTCTGTGAGTCAGGAAGAGAAACCATCACACAGAAAAATGCCAGTGATATTAATAGTCATGAGGAGAGTAACACAAAACATTCACAGTGAAGACATTTGAAATTTACGGTCCTTGAGTGTGCCAGAAACTACCTCCCTTTCCGATCTGCCATCTTCGCTCCTTATGCGAACATCCCCCAACCTGTTTCAGCAAAAGCAAACTGAACAGCCTTGAACAGCCTGAGAAGCAGGTCTTTGCCAGCCCACCCCATTTTGAATGAAATGGCTTTGGGCACGATTGCACTAACAGCTACGCCAGCAGCCCAGAAAGGCTGCAACCTTTGAGGAGGAGAAGTGATAACAAGCAGCTTGAGACGGAAACCTCTTCAGCACGGATGCGTACTGACTCACAGCACATGTGACTGCAACCAGAACCAACAATTTGTTCCTTTCCAGTCTCCTATTCCTGCACAGCTATTTTGCTCTTCTTTTTGGCTGTTCCTACCTGCCTCGGACTTGAATGCTTGTCTGCCTCGGACATGCAGCGGGGGCATGAATTTTTTATTTTTTTCTTTGCTCTGAAAGCAGCACTCATCTCAAAATATATCAAATCTTGTCTTTCTGTGGTATTTACAGCTTTCTGTCATCTCCAACTAGAGGCCCCTCCTAGCCCGGAGGGTTGTGGCTGAAGTTGCAATCTTTTCTCTCTGGCTTAGTTCTAGTTTTGTCCAGTGTTTGTCTTATGTCAAATGTTATTTGCAGCCACTGAAACAGGAAGCAAACCCTACATCTCCTCGCATGCTATACTATACCAGAGCACCTGCCCTGAAAACGCATGTCTCCCTGGCTGTCATGGAGGGCTGTACCAGGTATAACCCCCAGAGCCTGGGTGGGGATTATCTCAGGAGATGCCTGCTCTGGGTTCAAAGCCCTCCTCCAGGATGAGGAGGCGAGTGCCACTGGACCCCCACATCTTCTGCCCCAACAAGCTGTGGTTGAACTGGGATTAACGTGGGGGGCTACTTAAGGTGCCCATTTCTTAATCACCAAAAAGCTTTGTCTGGCTTTCTCCTGCTCCTCTGTTCAGGGTACTTCTGAGCCTGTGAAGGAGCCTTGTGTTAGGCACGGGGTGGTTTCTTGTTTATTTTAGATGACCCTTTGTGACTTCTGTCTGGTCCCTGTCCTTTCAGGAGTAGGGTGGTGCTTGGAAATGGGGTGGTCTCAGTCGTTCTCAGAGACTTGGAAATCAAGGTCCCCCTAAATCCTCCTTTAGTCACTGTAAATTGCTATAAGTCTTTCTGTGCTGGGGTCTGTTTCTGACTATGCCTTTTTATACTGTGAGAACAATGGGATTCAGATGTGGGGGAAGGCCTGCAGGGACTACTGTAATACGAATAATGCATTAATACGACATGCTGCTTGGAGTGTGAAAACCATAGTATAAAATCCTAACAGCTGCATTCCTTTGCTGTTCTGGCAAATAAAACCCAATTGCAAAGACAGAAAAGTGGATGCGTGTGCACCTGAAGCGAAATTGTCTCTCAGCCCAAGAGACGTCTAGTGGAAACTGCTGCGCGGTGTGTGCCAAGTTGCCGTCCTGAGTGAGCGTGGAGAGCTGCCTTTCCCACATACCTCCCTCAGGCAACAAAAGAGTCTGATGCCAGGATTTTTGCTAGCTTGGCATTACACAAAAGGCCCATGGGGTGGGTACAATGGAATTTAGGCTGGGCTGGGAGGCAGGACGCAGCAGCGTGAGTCTCCAGCAAACAATAGCAACAGCAGGATCAAAACAGCAGGCAGAAAGTATATGCACAATTACCAAAACAAAATATCTGGAGCTACAAGGGCATTACATCCTCAGCCGTGTCTCCCCAAGCAGGATCCCGCTGTTGTTAATGTACCCGCTACTGAATTAGGCGTATATTTCACATGGTGCAATGCATATTATCCAAAAAGGAAGGTGAAAAGCAGAGGGATTAACCTAAAACAATAAACTCCAGTCAATTCCTCCAGGTTAACAGGGCAGCAAAGCAGCCAATGTCCAGAGTTTGTCACATAACAGAGGCACAAGCATTAATACACAGAGGCAACAGGACAGAAATTCAAGACAGTTGACAGCAACAGAATTTGTTACAGAAGGAAGCAGTGAAATATACACAATCACATATTGAATCCTAAGTGCCCAAATGAGAAACACTGGAGAAAAGTGTCATCTAAATTGAATGGAAACCTGCCAATTTAATCCTCCCTTTTAGAGGGGAGAAGGAGGAGGGGATAAAAATGGTTTCTACTCTTTGCCTTGATTGAATAGGACATAAATATAAGAGCTAGTTGGAAAACAGCTAATTTGTTTTGGGAAACTTTCAGGACGAAAAAAAATTGTATTGATAAGTTCAATGAAAAATATGAAACCCTCCATTTCCCAGCGTTTACGAGAAATGCATTTCTAGTTTTAAAGCTTCTGAATGACACCTGCTGTGTTTGAGGTCTGATTTTGCCCCACCTTTTTCATATTGGCATTGAGGAGAGCGGAAGAGAGAAGGATCAAAATGAAAATATGGCAAGTAAAAATAGGACATTTACTTTGCAAAACTGAATAATTTTGTTGGAAAAGAACCGATGACAGAAGGCACACTGTGCTGAAGGGGAAAGCCCTGACCTGTAATGTTGACCACATCTCAAGCAGTGAATCAGGAGCGTCTTCGTATGGTTATCAGAATTTTTTTTAAGCCATTTTACCAATCCTAGCACACCCAGGTAGTAGCATGCCTGCATCCTTTGGGATTTAGATTGTGCTGGCGTTCAACATCACAACACAAGAAGACAAAAAAAGGACCAAGAAAATTTGTCTCATTTTTGTAACTAGCCAGAATAGTTTGCTAAAATCCTTTCTTCAGCATGATTCTTTGGGCCAGGGTTTTGTGCTGCAGACAGAAATAAAAGTTTTTATGCAGTTGATTACTTTCCATAGTTGGCATAGCTTTTAGAGTTTGACCTCTCCTTGCTGCCTTCTCAGGCCATTTTCTTGCATGTGACGCATGTGCTCCCGAAGTTAGAAAACAGCTAAAAACCCAACCTGAATAAATGGACCCTGTCCATACTCTGTAGATGACCAACAATTAGTCCTCAAGTACTACATGGAAGCTTGAATAGGGAATTGAATGATATTTAATTTTGGGAGAGGCCTTGCAAATAAAAAGGCCTTCATTGTATATGAAAAATAACACATGCAGCTACTTAAAAACATTTCCCACTCCTCACAGTAGAGCAGTTCAGGTCTGCCAGCATGGTACTTCCCAGCTTAACAACCGATAGACATAGAATAACTTTCAGTTGGCTCACAGAAGAAAATTGTCAAGACCAAGGACGGAATGTGCTATACACTTCATAAGCAGCTGCCTGGTTTGATTTTGGTTTTAGGTAGCTAGAGAGGAGATTTCAAAACCCGCTCACATCACTGTTAAACAAGGATCCCTGGATGGAAACGGAAAGCGAGTTTTAAAATCGTTTTGCAAATCCCACCTTTATGATTCTTACGTGTTACTCTCTTATTATAACTGTAAAGATAAAGACCCTTAAGCAAAGCATCTGTGACTTTCCACAATTCTACCTGGCTTGCAAAGAGATAAAATCCCTGTGTATATATAACAATGCAGAAGGTCCTGACATGACTCAGATGGTGGATTTGGCTTGCAGAAGAGCAAACAAGAGCCGGTGCATCAGTGTTCATTCACTTGTGTTTGAACATTTGGCCCTAATGTGAAACTATCTTTCAGCAGGGTCTGGTACAAAAGCGAACATGACAGATTTAGCAGCAGCTTGGTGCAATGCTCTGTTGCTGAGACATGACAGCCTGCCAGCAATACTCTTTTCTGTAAGCTTAGCAGGCAGAATAGCAGAGTAACAGTTGCTGGTAAAAACTAGTAAGCAAGTCCTTAAGACCTACATGGCGCTTACTTCCTAAAATGGCCTACAAGGCTCATCTTGTCAAATATCTTCTCAAGTGCTTAAGTGCCTGCTGGCAAAAGAAAGGTTAAGAAAATACAAATAAGTAACCAAAGTAGCCAGGAATCTCAGTCTGTCTTGTAGGGGGGTTGTTTGTTTGTTTTTGCTATAATGCATTAAAAATTTTTTTGTAAAAGTTTTAGTAACAGTTTCTGTGATGTTCCAGATGTCAGCAATTAATTCTCAAAAATCTGCTGAAACATTAAAACCTCTTTCTGATTAAACATTGGGGTCAGCACTAAACTTGTTCCTACAGTCTCAAACAACAAGTGAAAAAAGCTCTTACTCAGATCGGATCTGCCATGTGACTCATCTAATCTTGACATTTTCCCAGCAGCTGGAAGGAAAAGCGAAGCAAAGGCTCATTCTTCAAGAGAGAAACTCAGCACATCGTTTTGCGCGGGCAGATGGCCGGTTCTTTCGAATGATTTTTGTGCTGATGCTGAGTGCTCGGGTTTATGAGCGCCAGCCGGGAGCAAGGGGCGGGTGGGAAAGGGGGAGAGGAGCTGCTCCAGGTTACAGAGTAAACAGAGGGTAAGCAGAGGCTTGACCACTTTTGCCTCTCAGCTGGAGCCAGGCTGATTGCTGAAACCATTAGAGTAGCAGCCCTGGCAGCAGGCGGTTCTTCAGCCTCCAGGCCACCATAAAACAGGAGCTCCTTTTTTCCACAAGAAGAAAAGGCCAGTGTCTCTAAAGCAAGCGCTTTACCACATGGTCCTCTTGGTGGAGAGAGAAAGCCTGACGCTGTACCTCAGAAAGGAGGAGGGGGGGGGAGAAGAAAAAACCTGTTCTTTTTCAGTGCTCCTGTACAGCCGCCTTATTTGTAGGGAAGAAAATACAGGCAACACAAGCACATCAGACAAATATTTGTAATTGTTATAGAGTTGCTTTTCTAAGTTGTCGCCGCTTCTTTTCTGCAGAGCCGTGGCACCAAACCAGTTTAAGGACTCCACAGCATTACGATGTTACCTTTTTCATCCCCAGAGCTCAAGGCATTTAATATGGAAAAGGTACCTTCAGAACAAGGGTGAGCTGTGTGTCTCCACTGTGCAGCACCCTGGCAACCCCATTCACCACCACAGCCTCCAGGCTTTCCTGTAACACATTCGTTAAAATGCTGCTAATGATAAACCCTAACTTTGTTTTACCTACAGGGAAAGTGGGTCAGGAGAAGCTGGGATAGTCAGTTTAAAGATAGAAATGAGCACTGCCATGATCTCTCAAGATTCATTTGTGAGTGTGTTGCACCTCTTACTCTGGCAGATCAGCGTTTACTGTAGGAGGTCTTACTGACAACATGCAGATACATCAAGATACCTGAACAGAATGACCCGTTGTTATGTACTGCCATCATGCAATGATTACAACCTTTATTTAGGAACTTGGATTTGTGTGACAACAATGTTCACAACTGGGTTAACAACTAATGTGGTCTACTCCATTTCTTTCTTTTTTTTTTTTTTAATGCGTGCCAGTGTAACTGGTAGACTTTTAACTAAAAAAAGACACAGAATCTGTGTTATCAGCAGCTAGGTGTTTCATAATAACTCTAAAGAACTAGAATCTTTTTCCTCTATTTTCAAACTTTTAATAGAATCATAGAATGGTTAGAGTTGGAAGGGACCTTAGAGGTCACCAAGTTCCAACCCCCCTGCCATAGGCAGGGACATCTCCCACTAGACCAGGTTGATCAAAGTCCCATCCAACCTGGCCTTGAACACTTCCAGGGATGGGGCAGCCACAACTTCTCTGGGCAACATGTTCCAGTGTCTCACCACCCTCACAGTAAAAAATTTCTTTCTAATATCTAATTTAAATCTGCCTTCTTTCTTTTTAAAACCATTACCCCTCATCCTATCACTACACTCCCTCATAAAGAGTCCCTCCCCATCTCTCCTGTAGGCCCCCTGGAAGGCTGCTGTAAGGTCTCCCCGGAGCCTTCTCTTCTCCAGGCTGAACAGCCCCAACTCTCTCAGCCTGTCCTCATAGGAGAGGTGCTCCAGCCCTCTGATCATCTTCGTGGCCCTCCTCATGGCGGATCCATGTCCTTCTTGTGTTGGGGGACCCAGAACTCAACACAGTACTCCAGGTGGGGTCTCACGAGAGCGGAGAAGAGGGGGAGAATCACCTCCATCAGCCTGCTGGCCACACTGCTTTTGATGCAGCCCAGGATGCGGTTGGCTTTCTGGGCTGTGAGTGCACATTGCCGG
>VYZM01004911.1:63624-94431 GCA_013398915.1 Dromas ardeola
AAGCCTGTCAAGGTCCCTCTGGATGGCATCCCTTCCCTCCAGTGTGTTGACAGTTCCACACAGCTTGGTGTTGTCAGCAAACTTGCTGAGGGTGCATTCAATCCCACTGTCCATGTCTGTAATGTTTTCAAAATTATTTATTCTTTAAAACCTTGACTTCTCCATCCACAACTTATTCTGATTTTAGCAGAAGTGTTATAATGTTGCTATGATTCTCAACCATATTTCCGCTGACATAACTGGAAATAATGATACCGTAGCAGCAAACCACTTGAGCATTAAGTGTCTGCCAGTGATTTCTGCCTCCCCACACCCCTCAATCTTGCAAACTCTGCATGTGGAATCTTTAATATTTTTGCACTAATTTAATAAAACTACTTTTTTTTTTTTTTTGATCTAGGCCAACACGTACCTACCTGCTCACAAACTGACTTCATCAACTTTAAACATGCAGTTTGGGACCTGCACACACCACTGCTTGAAGTAAAGATTTAGCTCCATTACCTTAAGGAAGCAGAAGACTTTTACTTCTATAAATGATCACATCTCAAAAAGCCAAGTGACCATAAAGCGAATTAGGCAGATACGATCATGAGGTCTGCCTCCATATGTTGTGTTTTCCCCTCTCATGACGTGACAGAGCCGATGTCAGACGGAGAAGTCAGCTACAAACACCTTTTCTTGGGCCATAATAAGATGAGCTGATGAAGTTTGTTGGAAGCTTAGACCCTGGCTGCCCTCAGATTACAATGGTCACAGCACCAAGTTACACACATCCCCTAATTAGGCAACATGGGCATACGGAATTTGTATCAGAAAGTGCTCCCACCAGCAGTGTAGCCATAGCCGGAACAGCTGGTGGGGATGCACAGAAAAGTCCAGCAGATGAAGAACCGCCTTTCCCACTGTTCATTCATGGTTTTAATTACTGACAGTATTTACCTCCTTTCTGGCAGTTTAATTCTTATATCCCAAGGCGCTTTGAATAACCCAGTTTTCCTACCTGTAATGAAGGCATGGCGAGGAGAAGTGATTTCTTAAAGTTCACCCACAGGGTTTTTAGTAGAACTGGGAACCTGCTTTGGATCTCCCAAATAAATGATGAGAGCTTTCACTGCTAGTCCAAACTTGTACTGTATTTAGCCAGCTCAATCACACATGGTCTGGCTCTCTGTTGCAGACACAGCTAAAATATACACCAAAAGAAGTGATAGGGTTTTGAAATAGAGTTTGCAAAAGACTTCTCTGGAAGAAATATTTTGAAATTCAGATTTTCCTTCATACTCTTCAAAGGACTGTGTTCAGTAATTTTGCAGCGGAGCCAGACAGGGATTCAAGTTGAAGCAGCCAAAGCAAAGACATTTGGAGAACAATGTTTTCATCAGCATTTTGTACAGGTTTTGTTAGATGTTATCTCCCTCGTGCTGGTTGATTGCTTACTCTAACCTCTCCTACACATCTCTCAATTTCTTCATTTACCGCCTCTCCAGCAAAGACTCTAAAGTGGAATTACTGCGATTGTGCTTGCATGTAATATTTCTTCTCCTTGCTTTCTGTCCCATCTATTTAAAACCATAATCTACTCAAGACAGAGGCTGTCTGTTTTTTTGTGTTTGTAAATTATGTGACATATGATACCCAAACTGAAGACGGGCCCTCAGGCACTAACAGATGAACTTTGGCACTTCGTGATGAAGTGATTAATGCATCTACCTCACATTTCTGCCAGAGGTCACTGTCATCCTGGAGCAAAGGGAGATACGTGCTTGCTCTTCAGCCATCTCACTTCACTGCTCAGGGTATTAACACGAACAGCTTGCAACTGTCTATACAAGTTTCTGTGCCAGGCTGTGAATTGCAACAATTGAGGAAAAACAACCAAACTGTTCGTCCATCCATATCTTGCAAATTATTTTCCTCAACTGCAGATCTCCCTTTCTCAGAATAAAAATATTATTTCAGTACAAGCATGTTTATCACTTCAGAAGAAGAATTTACACAGACGAGATTGTACAGCTTCTTAGTAAACAGTTTCCATCCTTTTGCTGGATCTGTTTGAAGGGAGTAGAAATTTCTCTATGGCTACAAGAGTGCTTGTGTTGTAGTTCTTCCATCTCAAAGACCGGAATAATTCAGTAAGTCACAAACATTTAGAGGGATTTGTTCAGTGGCCTGAAGCACAATTAGGCAAACTCAACTCCTGTTGAGTTTGAGAGCAGGATTTCTAATTGCCCCTATGATGTGAACACCTCTCACTCCAAAGTACAACAAACACAACTTTCCACTTGCACTAAATAAGTAGGTAGTATCACCATTATTTACATTCTCATAGGGTTTAACAGTTAAATATTTCACAGCAGATCAGAAATAGGGCTTGAGACACTTTCTGTGGCTTCTTGGTCTCCCTGCCCTGGCTGCCACGGACACCAGAACAGCCTCTGTGCCCAGCACATCCCACTGAGACCAGGGCTGCTGGGCATGCCTCTCGGCCATGCACCCATGCTGTCCCAGAGACTGGGCAAGAGAAAGGCAGCCCTGCCTACCACTGTCCTCATTTGCAGGTAGTTTCCAAGTCTCTGTGTCCGCCCGGTCCAAGAAATTGAGGTCCCAGTCCAAGAAATGGAGGTGTTATTGGCCATAGGGGAAAAAAGGCTACCCAGAGCACAAGTGGGAGGGAAGGGTCATGCCCATGCATCTAGCATGCTTCCCTGATCAAGAGCTGTAGTGTTGCTGCAGGCTGGGGAATGGAGAGAAACACAGAGGCGAGTTTGGACCACCAAAGGCTCTTGCTTTTTCCTCACAGAAGCCCATTGTGAAAAAAGGAAGTAGGGGACAGAAAAAGAGATGGTTTGGGACCCAAGCAGCCCATAAAGATAAATAACATCCTCATTTCTTGTTTCCTTCATTCCCAAAGGCATGTTAGCCAGACAGAGCTGCACTGCTCACAGATGATGTAAAAGGAAATTAGTAGGGAAGTCCTGTGGCAGCAATTAGCAAAGAAAAGGAGCTAGGGGGAAAAAAATTCTGTTTCTGATTTCTAGCCTTTCTATTGAGTTTACCAAGAATTATCCTCCTCTTCTTACCTGCCTACCCTCCCCCCCCTTACCAGGTAACCACCTCACCAGCCTCTAATCAGCTACCAGGGTGACTCAAACTCAAACCATGCATTTGTATCCTGCTAGGACACTTTTGTGTATGCACTGCCCAATTTACCTCTCAATTCAAGTCTACACACAGCTCCAGGTCTGCATCTTGTGCAGTCCTCCTCTCCTCCTGAAGACAGAAGGGGTTTATAAGTTTCACTGAGTATCAGTGGTTAGGTCCACCCTACAAGCTGAACAGCCCTGGATTTTGATATTTTTCATGGTATGGGCTGGGCTGCCTTAAAAAGACTGATACAGAAAATCAGCCTTAAACGCTTTTTCATTTATGTTTTTGTTATAGTTCAGGATATCCCTTTATAAATTTTTCCTCCTGTAAATGTGTAAGGGCATGGATGAGTACACGTGTTTCCAAGATGATTTAACAACACGTCCTTTATCACTGAAAATATGGAAGGGTAAACTTATCTATTCCATATTTTTAATTTGTTTTGGGAAGAGAGGATTCATTTAATCAACCTAGAACTTTCTGCTTGCCTAATCTTTCTCTCTTTCTCTCTCAATATTTCCCAATCCACATTCCTCTGAAAGTAGAAAGGGCCCTAAGCAATGATATGTTTGAAGTTTACCTGGCAAGGAAGGAACTCTTGGACTGAAATGTGTGTCCACAGATAAGGTGGGAAATGAACAGTTTCATGTGTTACGAAACTTAACAATTTTTACGACAGGACAGCTAGACTGCATTATTTCAAATATTGGCTGAACACTATTTACTGATTGCTTTTAGATACAGCAAAAAGTATGTCATGGTTTGGAGTTGCTTTTTATTTGCTTTACGTCAGTGAAATCTTCTTCCTTAACAAAAGAGTGTAGCAAAGCTTCCTTATTCTGCTATAAAGTAGAAAGACTTGAAAAGCAGGTTATAAAGAACTCTGAAACAAAGGCAGCCTTAAAAAATAGGATTTTTTACTTTTTCTCAACAAATTATTTTTGGTAACTTCCACCAATCCGTAAATCATGTATGAAGTGTTCACTGTATCAGAAAAAATAATGGTTTTACCTCCTTTGAGAAATTTACAGTTGAACTCCAAAGGTAGTAGATATATTTTGATCTGATATACTATAAAGTACACTCCAGAAAAAGAAATCTGACACTTTTAACCATTTGCAACTGATACATTGCTCATCGAGCATTTTAAAAGCTGAATGCTCATAAAAAAAGTTGAACAAATCTGAAGCTTACTAAAATTTTCCGAACACTTCACATTTCTTTGTAAAAGCCTGCATAATAATACCTCTTCTGTCAGGCTCTAGGTTATCTTCCATTTACGGTTTCATCCTATCTTGGCAGACCCTTCCTGTCTCGCTTTTTGGCTCAGGATGCTCCACTCCCTTTTATTTGAGTAGTAGGAAGTTCACAGTTCCAACAGGAAGACCCCACCTTCCCAAGACAAATCAGATGTTATTGTATGACTCATTTTTCACGGATAACCTTGATAATATGACATACACTTGATTTAAAAAAATAAATAAATCCCACAAACAAACAAAAAACCAACCAAACAAAAAAAAAATCCACAAGAGATTTAGCTGACTTTTAGGGATTCCTCTTTCTTTCCCTTGAATTTTACATGTACGTACCACATTTTCTCTTTCCTTCAATATACGAGCAGCTTCCATTTCTTGCTGTTTAATAAAGAATGAAAATTCATTCGGTCTCCTTTCTCAGTCTTTACATACAACATGTATTTGAAGGCAATTTCAGTTTTTCATGTACCTAATAGTCAGTACAGCTTGGTACCTGCTGGCTGAAAGCCAGTGGACATATGGAACTTCAGTCAGTTGCCTACATGTAGACATATAGACATAGAGCTTATGTTTCTAGCCTAAGTCGGGAGGCTACAGGTAAAATACAGAAGCTATAGAAGCTATTTCATCCCTTATGGAGTAACATTTGAAGGCCAGGAGGAATACATTAGGGTATTTCAAAAAGATACGCAATGCTTATCTTTAGGCAACTAAATTAAGCGTATTGTGTCTAAATTAATACACAAATAACGTGAACTACAATCGTGTTCAGATTTGGGGAGATCTGTGTTAAAATCTCATACTATTCCCATGACCTGAGACTATAAACATTTGGTGTGTTTCCCCTTGTGTTAAAGAATTCAGCTAACAACACAAATTAACATGATACAATTAAAATTGTTAAAGTTACACAAAAGAAAATGGAAATTCCATGAGTCGCATGTAATTTGGAAGCCTAAATCCTGTTATGATTGCATGTTGCTAGACATTCAAGAGAAAATGATGCAGGCTTTTGAGTCTAAATTATTGCAGCAAAAGCAGGAAATACTTGACAGCTCTTTATAGCTTTCACTGTGATACCTGAGATGAGTTAAGATCCTCAGGGATCAAATCCAGAGCACAACTGTGTGTGAACGAAAAGAAATTACAAAAATATGCAAAGTAAAGGTATCTTTATGCTAACTTTTAAAAGATTTACCATCATTTTAGAGTTTTAATGGTAAAAGTAGATTATGGCTAAGATCAACTCATGTCTGCTGCAGCGTAAATTCTATTGTATTAAAAATTTAAATGATTTGAGATTATAAATTGTATTCATGTACATCAAGGAAATCTTTAATTGGGAAAGAAGTCAAAGAGGGCCACTGGTTATCTCAGGGATCCTTCCTTGGCAGCAGTGGGGTTCACACCCTGCTCCCCCATGCACCACAAAAGACTCATGCCAGCTTTTTAGATGGCTCAGCCATGCTTCCACTTGCCTTGGCTCGTCTTCTCAGTGGGACTACTTGTCCTGCCAGGGAAATTCCAGCTTCAGCTGCTGAAGCGGGTGGCTGTCTCCCAAAAAGGCATGAAGCTCAGGCTTGTTGGTCTCACTTGAAATACGGGTAAGCTTTGTGCCTGGGCTTTCACAGGTTATGCAGCTGCCTGGCTATGCAGAGGGCCTCTTTTCAATGGTTGTCTTGATGGTGCTGAGGGCATCAGCTGTGGTGAACTGGGATTACATCTCAAGGAAGGGCATGGCCTAGTGCCCTGGGCCACTCAGTGATAAAAAGCACTTTTTCTCTTAAATCTGAGGATCTGGAGATTGTTTTGGCATATGCTGTTTCAGTGGCCAGGACAGTGGCAAGGGAGAGACATGGGGATTTTTTGGCAGGAATCACCTGGCTCTTTTCCTCTCCTGCCCTACCCACTGAAGCAATAGGGAATGGGTAGGGCAGAGGTGCAGGAGCAGGAGGCAACCTTCCCTTCCCCCCAACATGTTCCCTGCCTTGCAGAGAGGGCAGAAACATTTGTTTGGCTAAGTCACATATATGTAAGTCTTCATTTGTCAACACCACAGTTTCCCCATATATCCTTGCCAGGGATGAGTGAGAGAAGGAGAAGAGACAGATACCCTTGTGATGCTTCCTTTCCCATATTTGCTCCAGATAGGGGAGGGGATGGGAAAATGTGGAAAGAGGCAAGATGTGACAGGGCCTTGAGATCTGGAGTTGTCAGGGATGGGTATTTTCACTGGAAGGCCAAAAGAACTGAGTAGCTTGGTACTCTCTGTGATGCCTTGTGAGGAACAGGTGCTGCTTGGCACTCTGGTCTCAGCCAGCAGTGGGACAGCCAGCCCAGCATCTACAGAAGACCAGGGAAGTGCCCAGGCCAAGGCTGGGAACAAGCAGCTCTCAGGGCAGTCTTGCTCTGAAGGTCAAATGGCATTTGTAAGCATTAAGTAACTCGTAAACTTGTAAACTGTGCAAAACTGGACAGAGGATTGTCTGCCAGCCCCAGCTGGGCTGCAACACATTGGGTTTGCATCTCTGCTGGCAAGGAGGATGTTCTTCAGTGAGCCCTTGCCACTGTAGCCCAGTGGGCAGGACTCCAGCTTGTAAGTGGCAAGGCAAAGGGACTGAGTCATGTGTAATAGGGTCTAATGTGGATGGAGGTGTGGGTTAACAGAGAGCAGGAACAACCTCAGTGCCTGGGAGATTGCTCTGGCTCTCTCTCGCACTGGCAGCAGGGAAGAGGAGTGGTGACAGTTGCCTAGGAAGCACCACAAGACAATTTTTCTCCTTCCTGCACCGGCAACAGAGAACAGGTCAGGAAAGGTTGGAATTGGAGAGAAGAAGGAGGAGAGAGCTCCACAGGCTGTCCTCTGAGTTCAGAGAGATGCTTTAAAGGACTGGCTATACTTATTCTAAACTCACAGCTTTGCATCAGAAATTATGTCTGTGGCCAGGAAAGGGGCAGAACAGTCCCAGCAGCTTCCTTGCCCAGACTGGTTCAGGAAAAACTGCCGTGGAGGCCTTGGTTAGCATGGGGTCGGCCAAAGAGTGATAGGGTATTGCTTAACACATGGAGGGTCCATGGGCTACCTGGGCTCATGGCTAGGACTTGTGTTGATGACACAAGGTGGCTTGAGGTGGCTTAAACAGCTGAGGAATTCCTCAGAAACTGGTACTTATTCTGGGGAATAGGGCTGGCTCAGAGGTTTGGACTCAGCAAGGTGTGGGAAACACTTGTCATCCTCAGAAAGAAATCTGCATAAATTCAGTATATTCAAGGTCAATACTTTGACCTTGGAGTAATTTTTAAGCATGAGATATCTACCAGACAGTAAGACTAACATCATATAACATTTCTATCCCCAGCTATTTGGTTACAGCAGTTAGTTAATAATTACGGTAACCACTTCATTGACAAATTGAAAACTTCTGTATCTATGATCTTTATTTTCAGGTAGATTTAGTTTCAAAAAGCTATTCCAATTACATTGTGATGTCTCTGTGCCATTTGAAAGTTAGATCTTAAACATTCTCTCAAAACGTTTTTACAGAATGCTAAGCTTGGTGTTACATCAGTGTTTTACCACTCCTGGACCACTACTTATCCTTTGCCTGGAAATGATGAGATGAACTCTGCTCTCAGGGTGTGCAATGACGTAAACTCACGGCACTTAGATTTGTGTTTCTGTTCTTCATTCCCTGGTGATGAACCCCTTTTATTAATGTTCTGCACACTTGTTTGTCCCGTGCATACACATCCACTGACATGCAATCTCAGTCAGCATCCTGTTATCCTACAAAGATCACACTGGAGCTGGAAGGAGGAATTCTCGATGCGGAAAACTAATCCTGTGACATTTTCGGTGTGACAAGAACCAGGACGTGCTGTAACTCTAACCAGACAGCCTGTTATTGAAAGATATGTCATCCAATTTCTTGTCTGAAATGCAGCTTTTAATAGGGACCAGAACTTCGGGGTGCTAATCTAAGCCAAATTAAACTTTGCATACTTTGAGGCTTAACTGTCACTACCATATTGTGTATTTCTTCAATATTGTGCACTTCTTCACTATTGTGCAACTCTTTCACTACTTCCTGTTTGTCACATAATGTTGTCCTTGCTGTTTTTTAATGAAAACCAGCGCAAATGTTAGAAAAAAGAAGCACCTATAAATGTTAGACATCAGTTACGCTTTAACACCTTTAAATGAAACTGTTCATTATTCTTACAGGGTCAGTTCGGAAGAAAAAATATATAAAAATCTTCTGCCTGAAATCTATGGAAGGAGAGAAAAACCTCATGTGGGGAATTGAAGAGGAACAGGAAGCCATTGAAGAAGGAGCATAATGCTGGTATCTGAAGACAGTCAACTGAACAGCAGGCTTGATTTTCTGTGTTCTTTGGTGACTTTGGAGACATTTCAGTAAAAAAAAAACAAACCCAAATATTACATTTTGAAGTTACACATTACAGTCAATAAGAAAACACAAATATTGCTAAAGGCATGATTGACCAGTCTGTGTTCTGCATTAGGCAGACCAAAGTCTCAGTAATACTGTTTCCTCACTATCTCCATCTGGATCACCGAGGTCTGAAATACATAACAAAGCTTTTCCCATTTGGATCATGATTTTGACCGGAGCATTATATACCTCAGAACCTCTGGGCCAAGAGAATTTGTGTCTTGCAAAATCCAAAGGATTATATTACTGAAGGTGTAAATCATGGATTGTTTACCAAGAAATGCCATGGGTTACGCTGGCCTGTACCAAATCAAAATTAGGAAATCAAAATGGTTTTGTATATCCTACATCCTTAATTCACATCTATAGCAGCATTGTTTGTGGAGCAGTTTCCTTCTGGGAATATCTGAAAAGGTTACAAGTCCTTTTAAGATGACCTCAGTGCTTGTAACACTTACAACCACTAAACACAAAAAGCCAAAAGCAAACCTGTTTCAGTGCTCCAAGTTGTTTGTTTCACTAAGATCCCACAGCACTGACAGGACCCTGAATATCCCCAAGCACACAGGGTTTGGCTTCCTGAGCTGAGGGTCAACTTAGAAGCAGTGCAGCTGGTCGCCTTGAATAAAGAGCCAGAAGAAAGGGGCTTCCCCGTCTTCACCCAGGGCTGCTGCTGATCTAAGGCTCCTGCTCTCGTTCCCGCTCCCTGCCCAAGCTGCAGCATCAGCCTGCAGGCATGCCTGTGCTTGGCACTGTGCCTCACCAACCCTGACCAGGACCTTGGTCCACAGGTTGACTTGCATGGCTTTCCATGGGAGTGTGAATGATGTTGGTTACGGTCTCTGGACCTGACCCTGTCTTTGCCCCTGAGGCTGCCTTCCTGGGCAGGCCTGGGGTCTGTGGTGGTGCCTTGGAATGGCAGGGCTGCGTCTGACTCTCATCGCTGTCCTTGGCACATCCCAGCCTGCTTTGTTGAGGGTTGAGGGACGGGGCTGGTTGGGGAGGGAGGGCATGGGTCTGCTGGCCCCTCACCAGCCCTCAGTCCTTGACGATCACTTTTAACTGGCCATTTTATAGATAAGTTAAAAGCCATTGATAAAACAGCATTGATTTAATCTCTTCTCTGAACAGTGGCATCTCATACCGAGCAGCATTTAACTCTAGCTCTGACCGGGTCCCAAGGAAAGTAGATTGCAAAGCTGTGTTCAGATGAGAAACCCCTGTCAGCCATGGTGAAGTTGCAAGCCAATAGTGGTGATTAACATTTTCCAGCTGAACACAAGCACAATGGTGGAATGTAAAAGAGGTTTATGAGAAGTACCAGGCTGGCCCTGCTGGAAGCTCCATTCTTCAGTTTTTCCACAGACTCCGTACAACACGGACGGCGGCAATAAAGTGGTGTTCTCACTACCCGCCCTACTGAAATGTGTGTTTTAAGCAACTGCTACACGGGGTGGAAAGTTTAGCTCTGTCTCGATGCCCGTTCTATGTTTGGCCTTTTGGCTGAGACTGCTGAGGAGCGGGTTGTGTGAGGTTACTTTATGTTATACAGGTCAGTGCCCGCTAGCGGCTGGCATCTGACTGCCAAGTCCTATCACACGTGCATGCGTGCCCCCCAGCCCCACAGACACACACACAGCAGCCAGTACTGACTTGCGATCACTACCAGGTTGGTCCAGATTCGAATAAATGGCTTGAACTCTATCCACTACAAATCCCTGAGTCATCCTGTTCTGCAGTAAAAAAATTTCCAAGACGGAGGTCCTTTTTGCTAGTCCATCTATTGAAGACTTGGACCTATGGACGAAAAATTAAACAAATAGAATGTTTTATGTGTCACAATATTCATTTAATCCATGCACACTTCATAATTCATTTCATATTGGCTCCTCCCCAGGTGTCAAGAAATTCCAAACTGAATTTATCTGCTCATCTGACATACATCTGAACATTCAACTTTATAGCTCAATTCCTCTTCATGCATGTAAAAACCCTCCTAAAAGAGCTATAATTATTTTATTATATTAATTTTCATATTTTTATGACACAAACACCTCAATTTTAAATGTCACTGTATTCGTGTTTATTCCACAGACCACTGAGACTTATGTGTAATAATTTCCATGAAACACAATAGGCTTGTTTTTGTAAACTAAGAGACACATAAGACAGATATAGTACTACCAGAAACAAAAAAACTTCCTGTTTAAAGAAGACTGTAATAGAGACATAAATAATCCCACAGCAAAATTTTACATTTACATCATATAGGAACAGGCTGCCCAAGGAGGTTGTGGAGTTTCCTTCTCCGGAGACATTCAAAACCCGCCTGGATGCGTTCCTGTCCAACCTGCTCTAAGGTGACCCTGCTCTGGCAGGGGGGTTGGACTAGATGATCTCCAGAGGTCCCTTCCAACCCCGACCGTTCTGTGATTCTGTGAGTCTGTGATTGTACTCTGTCATTTCTTATAATCACTTTAAACAGGCCACAACCTCTTTTATCTGTTCATTGTCTGTTTGGCACCTAAGCCACAAGATCCACAGTTTACACACAAACTGACCACTTTTCTCACTAGTTTCAGACAAGCTATTACTTTAGGACAGTGCTAGCTAATGTGTATTTAATTCTTATAAAACCATCTCTTTTAATTTTCTTGCTGTATGAGAATCTAAGACATGTGTGTGCTCGGAACAACACTGACATTAATAAAAAGGTCAAATAAAAGTGCTTATAATGGGCCAACAAGGCTGGGATCTGAGCCAGACATTTATGGGCTAGCTTTGGCATAAAAGTCGACTTTCCACTCTCCTGAAAGCCAGATGTGCTTGGTTGCTCTCCTCACCACTGCAATCAGAACTCTTTGATGATTCTGAAGCTAGCAAATTACTATTTAACCAGTTATTCAGTTCCTCCATAACATCTATACCAGGAATTGGAGTATTGTCCTCTTCTGCCCTAGGCTTTATTTCAGATCTGCATAGGCAACCCTCTCTGCTAGCTCTGGAAGAGGAAGAAAGGAAGGGACAATTGCATACAAAGGCCTCCAACCTCTGAACAGGAGCAGACGAGAAAATAACTGTAGTAACCATCACTGGTTTGGCACTCTAAAAGAGTGTGTTGGGGCAAGTTAGGTCTAGGAGAGGCAGAGACCAAATGCTGAGTAGACAGTGGAATCGGCAAATTGACCACAATATTAGTGGAAAGACTGCTGCATTAATTCTTCCTCTGTGATTTAGACATTTTCTTGGCCAAACTCTGGCATTAATCTCTCAAAGTTTTTTTCACTCCATAGCTAGTGTATTGATTTTAGTGGAAGACTACCGATATAATGTGTCACTCAGACTAAGTAACTGCTTTGAATCTGTTTGAGAGGAGTTAAACCTGTATTGAGTAGTGATGAGAGAGCGAACTGAGTAACATGATGTCCAGAGGAGGATGAAGAATGAAACTTGCCCGGAGAGGTGGTAGAGTCTCCATCTCTGGAGACATTAAAAGCCTGCCTGGACGGGTTCCTGTGCAACCTGCTTTAGGTGAACCTGCTTTGGCAGGGGGGTTGGACCAGATGATCTCCAGAGGTCCCTTCCAACCCCTATCATTCTGTGGTTCTGTGATCTTCACCCCAGTGCCAAGATTCAGGGGCATACTAATGAAGTGTCTAGTTGCCTACAGATTGTTCTGATAATAAAATCCAAATGAATACTTTTGGGTCCTCTTATCCTCCACATAAATTCACACTCACGTTGTCATTGGAATACCTTCTCCCTTCCTGAGAGATTTTCCAGGAGAAAGCAATGTGGTCCATAATTCAGATTTTAAGGGACCAAACTACTGTATGCATAAAATAGCTGGAGCTTTGTCAATTCCATCCTCACAGCTTGCTTTCCAGAGCTGAGCTGGCAAAGAGAGTGGAAGGAGGTGTCAGAGGCTTTTGCTGCCTTTGGGACAAAAAACCGTGATTCTAAGAATGAGGTTTTTTCTGGGTTTTCTGTCTTTCTGAGGGACAAGAAAGCAATAATCATTTCACATTTGGGGTCTGCTATCCATAGACACTTAGACATTTAGATAAAGTTGTTACCTAAATATAATGTGAAAAAAGGCACACATTTTACCTACAAATAAGATACCAAAACTGTAGTGGCAAAAATGCCCATTCCCTGCTGTGGTTTGGTTTTTTTTTTCCCCTGTGGGTTATAGAATTTTTCAATGGATATTAAAAGAAAATTAAAAAAAAAGAAGCCAAGTTTAAGTTTACATGAGTGTAAAACTGAAGCTACTATATTACTGTCAGTGGAGCTCTATAGCATGGCTAATTTAAAAGGTGGCCAATCTGCTTTAGAGATTATTTTAAATGAACTTTCATTATTTTAGGATATTAAATTTAAACGTAACTGAAGGTGGAAAAATTGTTTAATGCAAGTATTTATTTAAAAAATTATCTTTTTCCAAAAATTAAATATTATCGCCATCCTAGTAATACCACTCAGACTTGCTGAATTTTGCCACTGTGAATATTTCCATCAACTTCAATACCATTTATTTCAGTCTTATCCAGCATTGGGCTATAGGGAATTTTCCTTTTATTTTGTAGAAATGGGATATAGTCTTGGAAAACACTTTGGGAACTTTTAGGATAAAGAAGAACACACTTTCTCTAGAATATGGATTTGAATCACCCAGAGAGAAGGCTGAGAATTTCCCTATGAGCTAGGAAGAACTTGGGGATTTAGGCTTTCTTCCTTGGAGACCAGCACTTGAGAACCTACTTAGAGCTTGATATTTTCCCAACACTGCCAAGTCTGCATTTAAGGTGATAGGATTACCAGCCTGAAGTTCCAAAGCTCCTAGCTCAGCTTGACTTTTGTGACTTCTAGGTTCTGGTCTCTCTGTCATACAGACTAATGAAGAGGTGGAAGCCACCAACCTTGAACTTTTAGATCCCTCTTAAACCAAACAAAATATTTCCATTTTTGAAAAATTTCTCCAGATTTACCTGTTTGAGACATTATGCCCATTGTTCTGAGACAGACCAAATACCATTTTTTCAGCATGTCAGATTTCCCAAAGGGCAGAAATGCTCACGTGTCCAACAAGAAAAGTCCCATATCTGTTAATCCCTTTAGTGTCAGTAACCGGCTGTAAAGCTGATCAGGGAAAAAACTTCAAAATCTTCCTCAGAAACTAAATTCCAGCCCATGAATGTAATTTTTAAGTCCTGTATGTATTTAGGTCTGGACTAATAGATATCAGACATGAAATCCCTATGAAAAAGCTAGCAAGAAACTTTTGATTTGCAAATTCACAGAACAGATTCTTGGGATTCATTTTAAACATGAAGCTATGTCTAGGGTATGATGCCTTAAAGCTGGCAAAACCAAAGACAATTCCATTTCATTGCAGTCATGTGATAAAGAGCCTAAACTTAGTTTAACTCTCAGTGAGTCTTTATATGCGACCTATGAAACCTAGAAAGATAAAATTTATAATGGAAATGCTGACAGAATAGTATTTTAGCATAACTACTGATTTTTTTTGACAATTTGTCATCTTTATAAAAATCAGGTTTGTTATATTTTTCTGAACTCACATGTACTCTTTAAATGTCATCCTGTAATTTTCTCCTTGCCAGTTATTTTTCTGGTGTGAAATACAGATCTTTTTATGTTAAGATTTTCCAGAAATAAAATGGTTTTTTACTGAATAAAATAACACGACTTTAACAATAACATTATTTCTCTGTTTTATACTCATGGACTTGTATTTGAAGTTTAAATAGCCTGAATACAAAGTGGTGGAAGCATATTTACTGATGTGAGCTCTTTTCTACCAATGGGCTCCTATTCATTTATATCTATGAAATATGAATGAATACATTAGTAAGCATATTAACTGCGGTATATTAACAATTGCAGAAATACTTTGCTTCTTTGAAAGCTACTGTTTTGATTATAATACATACTGGAGAAATGGACTGCAAAACAGTTAGTCTAAAGAGCTGAACTACCACTATGGCTGATCTCAGACAAGAAGCTGGGAAAAATCCATTTCTCCTATTTAGCTGAGGACCGCTGAATCAAGGAACTAGCTGCTCCCTAGCAAGTCCGGAGACTAACCAAGAGTCAAAATACCCCAAATCTTTATTTTAATAAAATTAAATCAGTTTCAAATTCTAAACATTTTGTGAGACTTCAAAGAGGAGAGATGTTGTATGAAGTACCACATCCTCCTAAAGAAAGGCAGTCATCAGATATTGAAATCGTAGGATCACACCTGGGTATTGCAATGGATGATCTCTAACAGATGTATTTTTTTGACAGAGTCCTACCAGTATTTATTGTAAACATTTTCAATTTTCTTGGTTCTCTACGGCATTATGAATAATTGATCTTTTTTCCACTTTATTTTACTAGCTTTCACTCAAGCATTATGTTAAGCTACCTGGATAACACCAAAGTATTATACAGCTTGGATATGAGGAAAAAACCCATCCCAATCAGGATAGAGAAGTAATGGAACAGGTTGCCCATAAATGTTGTGCAGTCTCTGTCCTTGAAGGTTTTAAAGACCCGACTAGAGAAAACCCTGAACAGACTTGTCTGCTGTTTGATCCCAGTTGGCTTTTATTTGGGTAGGAGGGTGGACTAGAGACCTCCTGGGGGCTTTTCCCACGTAAGTGGGATTCTCTTCCTAATCTGGAGATGTAGTGAAACTATAAATGAGAGTTTGCCCTTGCTCTCCAGCACCCCTTCCACTGTCTTCTAAACATAATGGCACAATTTCCTTTTCAGATGCCATGTAGAGAGCTTATGCTTCAGGGAGAAGGGATACCATACCTTACAGTACATAGCAATAACTTTGCAATCTCTTCTAGCACGTGGTAAGTGACTGGGTCTCATTTCCAAACCCTGTGAATCGCAGGGAATGTTTCATAGCCCAACCCACATAAAAGCTAAAGCTAAACACCTATGCATTGAGAAATCCACGTATTTATGGTCAGTCCTGAAATGGGGATCCTTTGAAGGGAGGTGTTATTAGAGTTGTGACTGCCAAAACATGAAACTGCTGAAGGTTAAGCCATCATTTGAAAATAAACTATAAAGGAAGTTGGAAAAGATGTTTTCTATTACAAAACTTTCAGTGATTTGTTTGTTGGTTTGTGTTTTTTTCCCTTAAAAACAGAAAGTATTTTTGGTATGTTTTCATCCCTATTTAGCATACATTTTATTCAATCATATCAAGCAACTTGATGATTAAAACAATCTTGTGCTTTGACCTCATTCTACTGGATTATGCATTGCCTGTGTGGGAGATTCTCATGCATAATGTAACCTGTAGTTTAAGAGCTGGGGAATACTAGCTGTGTCATCTTTTTTTTCCGAATAACTGGTGTTCTTAACAAGAAGTTGGTACAGGTTTTTTATCTTTCAACAATTGCTGGTTTGAAAAATCAGTGCAAAATCTTCTTCAAAACCACTAGAAATAAAGAAATCAAGGAGAAGCAAGCTAACTGAGCTTACTAGACTACAAGACAGCCTTGTTATGGGACTTCATCTAAAAGGCACCTTGATTTTGAATGAAGAGGTTGGCTGGACATCTTCAAAAATGAGGACTCCAGCTAACCAAAAGCACAGTTTCTCCATCCTTTGACTGTCTGGATATCTACACAAGATTTTTTCTCAAGCTTTTCCTTTTGAAAGGGTCTTCATGGCCAGCAGGCTGAGAGAGGTGGTCTGCCTCTCCACTCCACTCCCATGAGACCCCACCGGGAGTACTGTGTCCAGTTCTGGAGCCCCCAAAATAAGGACATGGACCTGTTGGAGAGAGTCCAGGGGAGGGCCACGAAGATGATGAGAGAGCTGGAGCACCTCTACTATGAAGACAGGCTGAGAGAGCTGGGGTTGTTCAGTCTGGAGAAGAGAAGGCTCCAGGGAAACCTTATAGCAACCTTCCAGTACCTAAAGAGGACCTATAGGAAAGATGGGGAGGAACGTTTTAGCAGGGCCTGTTGTGACAGGACAAAGGGTAATGGTTTTAAACTAAAAGAGGATAGATTTCTATTAGATACTTGGAAGAAATTCTTTCCCATGAGGAAAACAGTTTGCCCAGAGAAGTTGTGGATGCCCCATCCCTGGAAGCGTTCAAGGCCAGGCTGGATGGGGCTTTGATCAACCTGGTCTAGTGGGAGGTGTCCCTGCCCATGGCAGGGGGGTTGGAACTAGGTGACCTCTAAGGTCCCTTCCAACTCTAACCATTCTATGATTCTATGAACCGACAAAGAAGATCAGCCAGCCTAGTATGTGAGGATGTTAACTTTCCAGGCTGTGAAAGTGTCCAGGAGATACCTGGACACTGGGGTATAGTATCTTGTAATACCTAATGATTAAATTAACTTAATGAGAAACAAACAGATCCAGTCAGAGTGTGAATAAATCCTTCACATGCCAAAACATTTCATTTAAGACATACATCACAGACATAAAAAGTAAAAATAAATCTTTGTTAAGTTTGCTTTTGCAAAATAGAATGTAATTGTCTTTCATTTTGACATCAAAGGCATAAATCATAATTTAAAATAATCACATTCCCTTTTGAAGTCCTTATTAAAATCAGGCATTGTCCCAATGTGCATATCCTACTTCCGTAAGGAAATCTTTTTTTTTTTGCTTGTAGCTATAAAAAGAATTCTTTCTACTTTTAAGATAAAATTCCTGTTCTTGAAGCTGACAGGTTAAAGGAGTTGAACATCAAAAGAAAATAAAGATGTTTTATTTTTGAGTTATTCCAGTCAGTTTCCTTATTTGAAGACCGAAGCTTTCCTGGGCTTTCAGTATGACTGTCACTAGCCTGATAGAGGTCAACCACAAAGAAAAAAAAAAAAGTCAGAAAAAGGAAAAAATGTATTAAAAAGGTAAAGGTAAATGCAAAATAGTACAATGAGTAGTAAAAAAAAAAAGGAGCTAGTAAAAGAAAGTCTATAAAGGCAAAGTTTGTGAATCAAAAATGAAAAAAAGAGAGGAGAATAGTTAAAGAGGGAGTACGCAAAAGATCTTGCCAGAATGCTTTACATAACCTGTCTTGGCATCTCCTTTAAAATAATACTTTCCTTATGGAAAGGTGTCAGAGTGTTTTTGTGGGTGGCAACTGCCTGCTTTGTCTTGCTTTTGATGCTTCCATAAATCTTGGAAGAAATAGAGTATTGTGTGCAGGAGGCAATGGTTGCCTGAGTCCAGTGAGGTGAGTGGGAGATTTGATTCTGAGGCAGCAGCTCTAAAATTCCTCAGGATTCCTGCTTCCACAAATCCCAAATAAATCATAAGTTTGGCAGAAGAAATGGAATGTGAATGAAATAATTTGGGACAGGAATTTCTTCCAGCAAAGCATTTCAGTACTCCCCAGGAAAGAAATCCCTCACCAAAGGGAAACCCGTACTGGGCGAGAGGAGACCTGCGAGTACTCCACATCAGATCTTGTATGAAATGAGTCACACAGAAAACAGGACTCGCTACAGAAGTTTTAAGTGACATCTGATATGACAACTGAAAGTTACATCTGGTGATGCTCCTCCCATCAGGCAGGCCAAAAAGCAGAGGTAAAATCATTCTCTGCTGACGTCAATGGGAGTCCTGCCACTGTCTGAGACCAGGGCCAGGAGTTCACTCCAGGATTTTTTCTCAGGTGATTTATCATAATTGTTTTGATTTGGCAGTTTCATAGCTGAGAACCCATTTTGTCCTTTTTATATATTACATTAGAATATATTTCTGTTTTTTATAAATTATTTTCTGCTAGATGAAACATATGTCACAGTAAGACATTAAACATAAAGGTGGCTGTTGAAATTGTGCTACTGTGTGCTCTCTAATATCTGTTGTGTACCCTTCTGATTGTGGTTGCTTCTGTTTGTATTAGAGGGTGTCCTGTGGATTTACTGGAGATTTGTCTCTTCGTTTTGTGGTTCCTGGTCATCACCAACATTTGAGTTAGAAATCCTCCCATTCACAGAGAGGTAGTTTTTGGAGCCGAGGATAATGCTGTTTCTGTTTGTTGAGCCCTAATGACATAGTTCAATTTCTATTTCCGAGAGCATAGACTCTACCAGCCATAGTAAGGTACAAACACTAACAAGTTTAACGTGACCTTCTAGATGTCCTGCCTAAATGTCATGAAACAAAAATACTCTCTCTGTCTTTACTTAGTATGCAGTCAAATAACTAATTTATAAATTCTCTGCAGAAAAGAATCAAATTACAAATAAAATAGTTTGACATCTTCTGATAAGAACACATCCTTTTCTGGTAAAGTTACACCACATTAATGCTTATTAATTTGTAGATAGTTCGTTCAAATGTAGAATCATCGAATCATAGGATGTGTTGGGTTGGAAGGGACCTTTAAAGGTCATCTAGTCCAACACCCCTGCAGTAAGCAGGGACTTCTTCAACTAGATCAGGTTGCCCAGAGCCTCATCAAGCCTGGCCCTGAATGTCTCCAGGGACTGGGCCCCCACCACCTCTCTGGGCAACCTGTTCCAGGGCCTCACCACCCTCATTGTAAAGAACTTCTTCCTAATGTCTAACCTAAAGCTACTTTGCTCTAGTTTAAAACCATTGCCCCTCATCCTATCACAAACAACCTCTCCCCAGCTTTCTTGTAGGCCCCCTTCAGGTACTGGAAGGCCGTTATAAGGTGTCCCCGAAGCCTTCTCTTCTCCAGGCTGAACAACCCCAACTCTCTCAGCCTGCCGTCGTAGGAGAGGTGCTCCAGCCCTCTGATCATCCTCGTGTCCCTGAGGATGATAGCACATAAATTATATAATGACTTATGAATAAATTATGAATATGATAAAATATGAAAATTATGATAGCACATAAATATTTCCAAGTGCTTGAATGAGTGTTCTGGTAGAGTCCTCACCTTATGGGCTATCAAATTGACAACGATTAAGTTGTGCTTATATTTTTGATAAAATGCTATATAGGAATACGTTTGTTTCAGTGATATGCTCTAGTTCTTGGATTTCAAAAGTTCTGTTTTTCTTCAAATTTTGCTTTCAACTGAAATCAGAAGAATTGTGCAAACCAATTTAAGATTAAAGGAGCTGAAATGAAAATCCTCTTAGAATATCTATACTCCTTTTTCCCCTTAATATGAGAGCACAAATGCAACGCTTGTGATGTCCCCAATACGCCCCATGTAAATAATGGAAAAATTCAAATAGCAATCAGGTTATTTTTTTAAAATATCAATTTGGATACTAAACAAGTAATATTCCAACTTAATTGGTGAAAAAAGGAAATAAAGCAGACTGAGCATGACTTACTGTATAAACTTGCTTTCCAACCAGAAAGTGCAGGGCTAGGAAATGCTAACAGAATATGAAAAACATGACTTGTTCTCTTGAGTTAACATTGGCTTCACACCAGTGGTTTGCATAAACCATGGACAGTTGTCATTATGTTCAACTTCAGGTGATTTTGTCAGCCCAGCTCAACTGGGTTGAAGGACAAAACTCTTTTTGAATATTAATATCTTTATCTATCTGTGTGTATAAAAGAACTGACAAGTAAATTTTATATTAAGCGAAATATACAAGAGCAGGTCACTGAAGCTTTATATATGAAAGGCAAATAGAGCACAAAGAGAGTCCTTGTACTTCTAGCAAAGGTCAATTGACCAGTCTACTGAAAGATGTTTCACGGGACTGCACTGAGCTAAATGTTAGCTTCTCATGATCTTAAATTATTTCCCAATGGTTAGGACAGATCCTGCAAAGAAACTATAATTTATTTTTTTTTAATGATGTAACAAAGTACTTATTTGCTTGTGCTAACAAGTTAAAAACTTTCCAGAGGTCTAGAAAAAACCTTAACTAGGAACTTTAAACCCAGTTAGATAAGTTACAAAATAGCATGTTGCTATGTTCTTTAATTTCTGGATACAAATGGGAAAGGGATATCAACAATACTGTAAAAAAGGTTGCTCACATGATTTTTAAAGTCCTAAAGGTATCATAATTAACCTAAAAGGTGAAGCATTTAAAAAGATGCTAATCAGTTCCCAGTGCTAACACGTTGAATCGCACCTAGCACATGCTAGCACTTCACTAACTATAATTCAACAATTTGATACAAAGCACAATTAGTTAATGAAACAAATGCTGGGTTATTTTAGTGGATAAAGCATGTGGAATTTTATAACATGTTCTGTTATTTCATATAAAATGCAATCCTAGAAGCAGGATTTCTACCTACCTCTGGCTTCCAAGTGGCATAAAAGCATGTTCATTCAGGTACAGAGTCACGTTTTAGGAAGACAGGACAAAATATTCTCATGAATACATATAAATATTTTTATGAATGCTACAACCCACAAGTGGTTGCTAGTGTAAAGCAACCAGAGAAAAGTGTTTGGTTTCAAGAAATTAATTAAGACTGTGCAGCAGAAACACAGTATCTTATTAATCTTCATACTGCCAGTGTTGTGTCTCTTCACAAGAAGTTATTCAACTGCATAAACAGGCTTTAAGACAGACGTTAGAATATCTCACAAAAATAACATACATGTTGCTGAAATGGTCAGAAACTAGCTAAGAGACACCAAATACAATGAAAAAAGTAATAGGGTTCAGTATGGAGGTGATATTGCTTTCATTTCATAAACAGTTTTTTTTAAATATGTATGGTGTTTATCTCAAAAAACAGGGAATATTTTAAGACTTTGTAATTGTTGTCATATGTCAAATATGGTTTCTCTTCTTTAAGGCCACTTATACCTGATAAGTGGATGCACTTCACAGGTGCATCTGATTAATAAGCATACTAAATCTATTGGTCCAGATTGTGAGATTACCAGATAAAATCACAGGAAAGCAAACACATGACATCCCCCCCAAAAAAAGCAAAAGGTATTAAAAGGAGGTTTGGGAATGACACATAATGTATGTACGGTTTATACTTGCAGGTAGAGGTGTTTCTTTGATTCACTGTGTTAAAACTGTACCGATCTATATTTCCACAGATAAAGAGACAGATGGATTAGATGAGTCAGTATCAGATTTCCAGATCTGAATCCATGTCAATGGTTTTAGCAAATACGATCAAACCAGAAGTTATTTTTTTCACTTCTGCTTTGGATTAGGCACAATAAAACCAGGACTGTTGTTTGATTCCCAGTGAGAAACAAACACAGAACTTCATCCCAATTCATGGTAAAACAACCAAAATTTCTCATGAATCTAAACTCACAACAATATAGAAAAGACAGCACTGCAAAAGAGCAATAATTGAAGTCTTTCTATTTAACCCCAAGCGACTCACCCAATACTGAGATTTGTATGGCATCTCTTTCCTTAGCTAACTATATTTGCTTTTCCCATTAAAAAAGGACATATATAAACTAAACAAGTCCACTTGTATTCTAAAGAAATTATTTCAATAAATAATTAAAAAAATTAAAAACTACATGAGAGCTTTTCTACAGTATGATGTACCATTACCAGCGGGCTCAGCAAAGAGGTACGTTACATTTCTTTGTGAAATTTGGCATTTTTTTGGTGCAAATACATTTGGAAAATGAGAGATGGGCTGGGCAAATCAGAATTATAAAAATGACACAAGCTGGTAATTGGCATCACAAATAGAATTTAAGGTCAGTCTCAATATTTCTGATTCTTTCTTCTCTCCCTTTTCGGTTGGGGTACTTTTAAAATGAAAATGAAGCCTAACAAATTGACAAGGTGTATGTGCTAAATAATTATAAAGTGAATTCAACTGTTAAGTTTCCATCTTTGACAAAATATTATACACTGCCATCTCCATACCGACTTGGATCTAATCCTCAAAATGTCCTTGGCTCAAGAATGGCTTACAATAAAGTCTTGAGCCAAAGCAGGCATTTTCTTGGCATCAGGCACGACTGTCTCTGCCCATCCCAGAGAAAGTGTTGCAATAAACAGGGCTCAGTTCTACATTTATTTATAATTTTACACAATAAATGCATTAACTATTTACTCAATCCTTTGTAAAAAGAAAAGAAAAGAAAAGAAAAAAATAGTGTCTGATAGAAGAGGTATACTGGCCGGGTGCAATGTGAGGGGGTGGTTCAGAGAAGGACAGGTTGTGGCTGAAATGCAGCAGTGAATGTGACTTCTCCTTTAAACACTGAGATAATTCTGTTTTACTGATATTTAAATGCTGATAACTGCTGTCCTTTAATCAGAGTCCAACAGAAAATGAACTAGAATTCTGGCAAAATAAAGATACGTTACTCCTCTTGCTTAATTTATCCACACAGTCCTGCACTAAATAATACCACAAGTGTTTTCTGCCAGTTTCCAAGCAGACACAAAGGCTTGATCTTCCTCAGTGCATTCATTTCTTATTGAGAAAGATATCAGTGTGTTGCCCTTTGTCTTATCAGGGAGTTTCAGGCAATTAGCTTTTATCTAGGCCTTCATTTAAAATGAAGACCAGAAAAAAAGACCATCTTAGTAAAAAAAGCCTGATCATATTAAAAAGCTGCAGAAATACTGGTGGTTCTACACTCACATCCAATGAGTAAGGCATTGTATCAGTTGCATAGTTACTGTTGTTTATAAACAGCAATATTCCATATACGTTTCCTATTATAAAAACTTTAAGCAGCCTGGAACCCTTTTCTGCAGGAAAAAATAAATGGAAGGCAAGAAACAAAGACAAAAATGTAACACTTTGAAGTGAACTCAGCTTGGACTATTTCTGTAGTATTACATCACTGCTGGGAAACTACTGTACTGTGGTCATTTACTGGAAAACTAAATGCATAGAATATGGAAGACATAAAAATTTAATAAACTGAAGGTAAAAGCAGTGAACTATGCTAAAGTCAAATTCTGAAGAATTTCAATTAAACTCAGCTAATTTATATACAGAAAGCAAAAATGGTCTTGAGAATTTTTACTTTCTTGTCATGGTTACAGACTGGTTGAATGCTTCCAAGAACTATCATTTACATTTATTTGACTTACTCAATGTTTCATTTAATGTCATTAACATATGGTTAACCTCAAATATATTTAACACCAATTTTACATCTTAAAATAAATCCAGTGTTCCAACTCTGTTTATTTGTTTCAAAGCCCAAACTGCAGGCCAAGGAACAGTTCCAGTGTGCTATTAAAATCAATAAGATTCTTCTGTTGACTGCAGACAATATTGACTCAAGCCGCCCATCCAGACCCCCGGGTCTCGGGTGGTGCAACTTAACTCATGCTTCAGAGAACCAGTGACTGCGATCCCTGGTAGGACCTCGGTTCTGTTTGCTAAAGGACAGTGCAGCGTCAGAATAGAGGGTCTTCCCCATTCTCTGTTTAGCAGCAAGACTTAGTGGGCACATATGGCTAAACATTGCAATCGTTAATGACAGCTGAGACATGAAATGTGGCAAAAGGAGAAGGCCTGTCATGGTATCAATAACCACTAATGCCCTAGAGGCAGATTAGCCTTCAAACCTGTCATCTCTCCACCACAAACATCGTCTGATCTTCTTTGTTCCAGAGATACAGAAATGGAGGGAAGGGAGAAATGGTCTTCAATACTACACGTATAAAATAATTTCTTAACGGAAATGTATTTTCCTTAGGAACAGAGTTTAAAATTTGTATTTGAAATATACTGTATTTGAAATATAACTTCAGGCCTATCATTCTTCTGATTGGGACTTGGAAGAGTGCTTAATGCCATGTCTTCTCTCAGATTATTGCTGCAATGCGTGCTTTCATTTCACATATAATTAACAAGTATATTCAAATAAGACATGTCAGCACCTGCTTAAACCTCCATTAGCTGCACCGGCTTCCTGATCAATCATTTCAGGCTGCTGAAGGATGACATGAAACCAGCAGTACCATTTCAGTGGTGTGAGAAGAGGATGGTGCCTACCACTCTTGGCATTGTGACTGAGCAGTTCTGACAAGCCCTAAATGACACTGCTGTTGGGAGGCATTCTGAGGGACACAAATAACAGCAAAATGGATTGCTCATTTAGAGGATCCTTGATCTCACCTGATGTTACTGTGTTGTAGAAATTTAGGTTCAGTCATGCAAACACTTCTCATTTTAAAGCAACGTTGAATGAAGTGGGTTATTTCTTCATATAAGAAGTAGCTCATCGGACACTGTAGTCACAATCTGCATAATTAATACAATAGCATATCTTCTTGTTTGTATTTGATTGTTTCATATACACATAAAGCTAAAATACCTGTGGTGCAGAATGCCTTCTTTTGAAAATATGTATAAAATTCCCATATATTAATTTGCACCAGAAAGTTCAACACCTCGTTGCAGCCAATGGCCTTTTTCACTAATTCACGTTTTCAGCAGTTTGGTGTATATAGTTTCTTGGGAGAAAAAGTGTTTATTTTCTAAAGCAAAGGATCATAGAATCATAGAATACTTGGGATTGGAAGGGGCCTTTAAAGTTCATCTAGTCCAACCACCCTGCCGTGGGCAGGAACATCTTACACTCTATCAGGTTGCTCAGAGCCCCTTCCAACCTGACCTTGAATGTTGCCAGGGATGGGGCATCTACCACCTCTCTGGGCAACCTGTTCCAGTGTTTTGCTACCCTCAGCATGAAAAATGTCTTCCTTATATCTCCTCTAAATCTTCCCTGTTTTAGTTTAAAACCATTACCCCTTGTCCTATCACAGCAGGCCCTGATAAAAAGTTTGTCCCCATCTTTCCTGTAGGTCCCTAAAGGGTACTGGAAGGCTGCTATAAGGTCTCCCTGGAGCCTTCTCTTCTCCAGGCTGAACAACCCCAACTCTCTCAGCCTGTCTTCATAGGAGAGGTGCTCCAGCCCTGTGATCATCTTCGTGGCCCTCCTCTGGACTCTCTCGAACAGGTCCATGATTTTCCTGTGCTGAGGGCTCCAGAGCTGGACGCAGTACTCCAGGTGGGGTCTCACCAGAGCAGAGCAGAGGGGCAGAATCACCTCCTTCAATCTGCTGGCCATAGTTCTTTTGATGCAGCCCAGGATGAGGTTGGCTTTCTGGGCTGTGAGTGCGCATTGTTGGCTCATGTCCAGCTTTTCATCCACCAGTACTCCATGTCCTTCTTGGAAGAACTTCTCTCAATCCCTTCATCCCCCAGCCTGTATTGATACTGAGGGTTGCCATGACGCAGGCGCAGGACCTTGCACTTGACCTTGTTGAACCTCATGAGGTTCACACAGGCCCACTTCTCGAGCTTGTCGAGGTCCCTCTGGATGACATTCCATCCCTCAGGCATGTCAACTGCACCACTCAGCTTGATGTCATCTTGAAACCTGCTGCGGATGCACTTCACCCCACTGTCTATGTCATTGATTAAGATATTGAACGGTACTGGTCCCAGTACAGACCTCTGAGAGACACCACTTGTCACTGATCTCCATTTGGACATTGACCACTACCCTCTGGATGTGACCATCCAACCAATTCCTCATCCACCAAACAGTCCACCCATCAAATCCATATCTCTCCATTTTAAAGAGAAGGATGTTGTGGGGACCCTGTCAAAGGTCTTACAGAAGTCCAACTAGATGACATCTGTAGCTCTTCCCATGTCCACCGATGTAGTCATTCCGTCATAGAAGGCCACTAGGTTGGTCAGGCAGGACTTGCCCCTGGTGAAGCCATTGCTGGCTGTCTCAAATCACCTCCCTGTCCTCCATGTGCCTTAGCACAGTTTCTAGAAGGATCTGTTCCATGACCTTCCCAGGCAGAGAGGTGAGGCTGACAGGTCGGTAGTTCACAAGATTCTCCTTTCTACCCTTTTTAAAAATGGGTAGCAACGTTTCCCTTTTTCCAGTCCCCAGGGACTTCACCTGACTGCCATGACTTTTCAAATATCATGGAGAGTGTCTTGGCACCTATGTCACCCAGTTCCCTCGGGACTAAGGAATCTGGGATGCATCTTGTCAGGTCCCACAGGCTTCTGTATTTTCAAGTTCCTCAGGTAGTCACAAACCTGATCTTCTCTTACAGTGGGAGGGACTTTGCTCCTCCAGTCCCCATCTTGTAGTCCATCCACTCAAGAGGTGTGGGAAGAGACATTGCCATGCAGAGTGAGACAAAAAAGTTTCTGAGTTCCTCAGCCTTCTCCTCATCCATTGTTATCGGTTTGCCAGTCTTGCTCATAGCAGGGATACACTTTCTTTGACTTTCCTTTGCTGGCTGACATGCCTGAATTCAGCTCCAGCTGCGCCTTGGCCTTCCTGACCGCATCCCTACAAAACCGGGCAGCACCCCTATACTCTTTTCAGGATACCTGTCCTTCCTTCCACTGCCTGTGCATTTCCTTCTTGCCCTTTAGGTTGACCAGCAGGTCCCAACTCAGCCATGCTGGTCTCTTGCCTTCCTTTCCTGATCTCTCACACCTGGGGATCAAGAGCTCTTGCATTCTGTGGAAAGTGTCTTTAAAGATCTGCCAGCCCTGTTCTGCTCCCTTGTCCCTGAAGGCAGTTTTGCAGTGGGTCCTATTGACTAACTCCTTGAACAGCTGGAAGTTTGCTTTCTTATAATTCAGGGTCCTGACTTTATTTTTTGCCTGACCTATGTCCCACAAGACTGTGAACTCCACTAGTTCATGATCGCTGCAGCCCAGGCTGCCTCCAGTCTTGACATCACTGATGAGCTCGCTTGCATTGGTGACCATCAGGTCCAGTATCACATCCCCTCTGGTGGGGCTATTACCTGGCTTAAGCAGTTATCCTCAATGCACTCCAGGAGTCTCCTGGATTGCCTACAGATCGCCGTGCTACTTTTTCACCAGATGTCGGGGTGTTTGAAGTCCCCCAGCAGGACGAGAGCCTGCGAGTGCCATGCCTCCTGTAGCTGGAGCACGAAGGCTTCGTCGATAGGGTCCCCTTGATTGGGTGACCTATAGTAACACCAACCACAAGGTTCCCTTTTTTTCCTTGGTCTTTTATTCTTACCCATAATCTTTCAACCTGCTCATGGCTATGTTTCAGAGACAGCTCTTCACACTCTATCCATTTCTTGATGTAGAGGGCAATGCCTCCGCCCCTCCTTCCTCCCCAGTCCCTTCTGAACAGCCTGTAGCCATCGATAGCTGCAGTCCAGTCAGGGGATTCATCCCACCAAGTTTCAGTAATGGCAACGAGGTTGTAGCTTTCTAGAAGCACAGTGGCTTCCAGCTTCTCCTGCTTGTTGCCCATGCTGCGTGCATTGGTGTAGAGGCACTTCAGCTGATGCCTGCTTAGTTTTAGCAAGTCATAGATCTACCACAGCTAACATCTCATTTGCTATATAGACATCTTCACAAACTGTTTTTGATATGAACCATTCTTTCAATTATTAGCATACAACTATAGGGATTAAGAGTGAAAAAATATATATAAAAAAAACAAACAAAACCAGTTTTTTGTTATCTAGAGGCACCTACTGTAAGACTAAACCAAATAAAGTTAGACTCCTCTTACATTGCAGTCTTCCAACTCACTAGCCCCCTTCACTGTGAACAAAATGTCCCTATTTATGTTTTCTAGCGTAGGCATTATTCATTCATTTTTCTGTATGAAGATAGTCATTGGGCAGATACTCAAGAGTTACTCAGGAACAATGACCATGCACTGAAATACTACTGTCATGGGTGCTGTACGCTTTTTTTTTTAAAAAGTCTCTATCAGGTCTTCTACTCCATGGACATAAGAAGAGGCAAGGAATACCTTTGAAGGTTTAACAGGCAACACAAGGAGAGTATATTATCAGCACAGAATTCTCCTGAACCTGTAAGTTTAGTCTAAGTATAGCAGGTTTTTTACTGCTTGTGTGACTAATTATTTGGGAGTTAGCTCTTTCCCTATACAACATACTAATGAAGTAATATAATGCATGTCCACATGTGTCACACAACATGTGAAAGAATCCCTATTAACCCATAAAATATAACCTCCCATACTTACAATTCTATATTAACTTGAAATGAAGTAGAAGGCTTCCCTAATTTGTGCAACAGATTCCTAGGCTATAAACCCCATTTCTGCTGAGGTTTAGAAACAAGAAAACAGAAGAAGCTGGCTACAGGACAGAGGCCAGTAGTAGCTATCAACCCTGCAACACATATGAACTCTAGAAAGTCCTTCAATATATCTATGCCAGCCACCAGAAGTCAGGATATGTCTAATAAACTTATGATTTGTATTAGAAAAGCAAACCCCAAAAGTACAGTGAGCTACAAAAAGACAGAGGAAAGATTCAGGCTATGTTCAGCATCCCTGATTGTAATAATATGATTAACACCAGAAAATAACTATACATAGTGAAAGGTCCCATTTTTACAGACATCTTCAGCAAGAACTTTTGTCTTTCTAGGGAAAAAGGTCATTTACCAAGAGGGGAAATGACACATGAAAAAAACATAACCTGAGCTGCATCTTTGTTCCAAGTATACTGTTCTGTAGAGACCTGGATAGCTATTATATAAACTTGTAGCTTAATGCTGCTGGTAGGCTTCACAATTTTCCTATGTATAAAGCAATTCTCGCTTTTGGGGAGCTTGGGTTCCCCAATCCCAAATTGGTCCGATTATGGAAAAAATCTGTATATTTTAAAGTTGGGGATTTTTTTAATCCTACAGATCTAGAGAAGGCCTATATTGTAGAAAGTCAAAACCTCAAGAACTTTAAGTGTCATGTGAATGTTTTATCCAATCTCATGATTCTGAAGGGCTAAAACAGTAGAAGTTACAAAGATGATTACTTTTGTAAGTGAGTACAAAACAGGCCAAGCCACAGCATTTCTTACAAACAACTGTGAACATGCTGAACAGTGAAAGTGCTAGCATAGACCCCAAAGATTCTACTGGAAATTCCTTCCATTGTGGAGCTATCTCCCAATGTACCTTCTGTTTTGCCTTAGCACAATGTATTTTATAAGCCTCTCATGAGGGTATTGTCATGCTTAGCACATTTACTGACTTCTTCAGAGAGCTCCCTGTTAGATTCATGAGGCATTCCTTCCATCTATGATGTTGTTTTGACTGTGCCCATTATATCCTACTTAATCACATGTACTATTTTCTAAATTCTACTAATTTGCCCCATACATATTTCATAATTTATTTTATCTTTGGTTTCTCTTAAGAGGTGTTTTGACACTTCTTTTCTTCTCAGACAAACTGAAATAACAAGTTATACTACAAAATAGATTAGCATTTTTCCTGTTGATTACTTTTAGGCTACTTGGCTGAAAATTATTTGTTTCCGTTCACTTCTTACAGTATGTATTATCTACTATTTTTTCAGTCAGAGCTGTTCAAATGACATTTTGGTCTGAGACAATTCCTCCAACTCATCCAACTTTCTCCACTCGTAAATATTTGTGACTGTATTTATCCAGCTTATCTTCTCCTCTCTTGCCTTCCTTGAGCTCCTAACTATGCTTCAGGACTATAATAGTAAGCATGGAATAGATCAGGAGATCTGTGAAAGATTTCCACACACAAAGAACTTCACAATTAAGCAAGAAGCTAGGTTCAAATCACCGGATTCCAAGTTCAGTGTCCAACTTCCAAGATCACTCCTCCTAACAAGCTACTTAGACAAGCTATTTAGTGCATGTGTACTCTCCTTTGAGAGAGGCACTGAGGTAAATTTTTTATTTGCACAGTAAAACACAGACTACGCTCTTGTCCACTGTTATACCTTGAAGTCTTTGGGCAGCATACACCTTTGCTTTAACCTCACTGGTGACTGAGGAGTTGGGTCAGAAATATGTATGATCCTGGAGCTTAACATGTTGCAGCTACACATGTAAACAGACAAAATGTGAGAAATACTGACATGACATCTTGATGAATTTGTTAGTGTCCATAATATACATGACAAAACTACTCCAGCCCACATCAGGCAATAAAGTAAAATATTCGGTTTGGGGTGTTTTGTTTGTCTTTTTTTTTTT
>VYZM01004911.1:94456-133470 GCA_013398915.1 Dromas ardeola
TTTTTAATTTAAACCTGTATGGTCCTATTTACTACCACTGTATTTTAACAGCGAATATTTGATATAAACAATGAAACTGGAAATCTAGGGATAGACAGGTGATGAATATATTTTTCGAATACCAAAATCTTTCTGAAAATTAAATAAGTGTTTTTCTATTTTGGGGATGAATAGTCTCATCCCTCTCAGAAGATCAATGGGAGGAAGCAATGGTTTCCCACTAGCTATCAGATGTGGAAGCTATTTCTGCTGCATAATCCTTTTTGGCCTGTAAAAGTTGACATTGCTTGTGGATGTACCTATTATGTGGCAACCTAAATGAATGTTTTTATTTATTTATTTATTTTGTTTTCTTTAGGATGTTTGTAACCATGTTAGAGTTCACAAACAGAAGAGAGCTCATCTAAATTCACATCCCTAACCATCTGAATGGCTTCTTTCAATTCGTTCAGTCCCATGAGGGTATTCCAAGTACTTCTTTTTTTTTTTTTTTAGCTTTCATTTCCTCCCACTTGTCTTCCACTTACACAGAAGACTGTTTTTTTCCACTGAAAATGTCAACATTTATTGCTTTGTTGGGCCACCACTGAAGAAAAAAAATTGACCCAAGGTGTCAAGTCTGCTCTCTTCCTTTTCCTGCTCTCCCTCCCTCTCCCATAAATTAAAGCAAGGTTAAAGAAACACTTTTTTGTGACTCTTGGTACAGGTAGATTTCTGTCAACATTTCCTTATGCCTTCTCATACAAGGTTTAAATACATACAGGAAAAGTCTATCAAAAAACTCTTTGTTATCATTTCTATGAATTAACTTTTAGTTTCATTATTAATTATTTTAATATATCCTAACCAGATTTCTAATCACATTTTTATCATTCTTTATTCCCAGCCTCTCAAGCCACTCAGCTAGTGAATCTATCTGGTGTTCAAGTCTCCCAAGTCCAAATAGAGAAATCTATATCCAGCCTTATTAAAAACATGTGAAAAGGACACCATTTTCTCTAATTACTCCAAGACATGATGCAATAACAACTCAGTGTTCTTGCTGTTTAAGATCTTCACCAACCAATTCCCAAGTGATAAAATATTAAGCACAAAGACAAGAGAATGCTGGATAGGCAATGTATATATATATATACACTCTTCACATGGGAAAGGATCGAAAATTTGCATGAATGAAAACAAAAAAGAAAAGAGTATGGCAGCACTTGTGAAGGTACAAGTTATAAAGAACCAATGAATATACCCAATCCATTTTCCCGGTTTCAGGTTAAGACCATGTGAAAATCATTTCTGCTTGCCTGCATTGATTAAATTGCTGAATAGTGGGTTTTTTTCATCTTGTTCTGTCTCTTCACAGTAGTATTCTCCCATTTCTTCAGAGTAGAGTATTTGATAGACAACTCCCTTTTAGGTTTTGGAGAGCCCCAGAGAAATCCTGAAACACAGAAGTCTTTCCCATGTTGCTGGTTTGCTTTACTGTTTGTGTTTTATAAAACGTGTTATTTCAGTTTATCACATTTCTTTAGACAGGCTGTGTGCAATATAATGGTTTATACATTCTTAATAGTATCATTTTGTTCAATAGCTGGAAGTTTGTTTAATAACATTTGAATAACACCTTAGGAAGTGGCTGCCTGATTTAAAGGTACTGCTGGTAGCATAAAAGTCCTTTCATAGCAGTGCCACTAGAATTTGAGTGTTCCTGTAAAATGGGAAGACTGTGGTGAACCTCAAGCTTGAAGCTGCTGGAGAAGTAGTAAACAAACCACCATTTTCTTACTGTCATTAGCTGACTGTGGTTATTGCTTACACTTGAGAACTATAGTTCAATGCAGGACAGTGAGAACTAATTGGAGTATTATAATTTTGGGGAAGGTTGCTAATGAGTTGTCCCCATAAAGATGGCTGAATTATTTTCATAAGAGTACACAGACTATTCCAGAGCTGCTTAAAAGTCAAATAATGAAGAAGTCTTAGTTTGTACCAAATCTCAACTGTGAATTCTTAGATTATTTTTTTTAAAGTAGAAAGCATTTGGCACAAAACCAAATATGTTCCAAACACATTTATGAATACCTGAAAAAGTAAAATGTTGTAGATAAGTTCAGGGAAAATTATCAAAATGAAGAGCATCAGTGACCTTGCTGGATTTGGAGGAGACATTATTGATACCAATAGGAACTATGATCTCGCAGCAGCTTGAAGAATTAGGCCCAAAAGAAATATATTTTTCCAGCATTTCAAATGAGAGTGAGCAAAACAAAATTGAAAAGCATGTAAAAAATATTAAGAAAGCTATTACAGTAAAAGAAAGGTTGTACGATAATGATTGATCAATGGCATTTATCAAGGCAGCATCCTTTATTGGCCATAACATTAAAGCGGAAGAGAACTCAGAAATGCTCAAATGCATTTCTACATCAACATTAATCAGCTTTAAGGCACAGGACATGTCGTTTCCCTTGATTCCCCTCCCACTCTTACCAATTTTGAGCAGAAGTGATCACAGTGCTGGGGGTTAAGTGAGTGTGTATGCTTTTTCAGGATTGTGATTTGAACTGAACACAGACAAAGGTTAGTAAAACTTGCCATGTAGGATCATTTGAACTTTTTCGCAGGAGGGACTGATTTGCAGTACATGTTTGGGCCCAGAACAACCAGGCCATGATTTTGAACAGTGTCATCATCTAACCTTAATATAAATAACTGTCAGTTTATATTTAACACTATTTGGTAATAAACACTAGGTGATAATAAATTGCGCTTTTTTTCTTTGATATTTAGTCTGTCTTTACTTAAAAAAGAGATCTGCATGGAATTGGATATCACCTACTGGAAGTTGGTAAGGGTTCATTCTCACAGTAGCTGTTTTGCTGGCTCGGTGCCTGTATTACGCAGAACAAGTCAGGAGTCAGACTCCAACTCATTTGCTCTGGTGAAAGAATTCTGAAACGATTTCTCCATAACACCCAGCATGATCAGTGTGGTAAACTAAATGAAATGGCCTACTTAGTTTTCTGGGGAAAGGTTTTTGTCACAAAAAGGCCAGAAAAAAAAAAAAAGAAGGTTTTAACCAGTTAAGAAAGGAAAACTTGATACAACTTGATGAAGGAATTGCTAAGCGGGTCGTATGCATTATCCTGCATTGGTAATCTTTAAATGAATGAACTGCAAAATAAGGACATTAACTGCTGAAAGTGCTTGCAAGTAACGGTTATTTTGACTACAGTTTTTAATGGATATTCTTCCTATTGGTTGGTACACAACAGAGAAAAGAAAAGAAACAGAATGACATGGGCAGAGGACTAGATTTTTGCCTTTGTATGTTTAAATAGAGAATATAGTGATTGTATTACCACCTGGTTGCTTGTTTATTTCTGTCAAGCAAGAGACGTGGAAGTAGTCTGAGCTTTTCAATGACAATCAAAACTTACTGTGCTACAGCGTTTCTAACTGTATTTTACAAGAAATACAACTCTGTGGATAATGACAAAATGTGAGATGCTAGAAATATAACCCAGACTTAAATCAGTGAAAAGAACAGAAATGTATTCAAGCAGAAATCCTTGCTTTTAAAAATGTGTCTTTCTGCAAATACTTAGATGCAAAGCATTTCAAGAGAAATAAAAGTGACAGAGTTACCAAGACTATTAGGAGAAATGATGAATTTATATTAGTTTACTTTGCATTTACCAAATTAAAGGAATTTAGCACATTTTGCCCATTAACATCAGTTCAGGGTCAGGTTGCAGTCTCATGCCATAATGAATCTTATTCCACGCATACCTTCCATTGAAAGAGCCCAAGCAAAGATTTGTTGTGATACTTCAGGAACTGGTGTCCAAAGTGATTTAATTTGTACCCACCACAATCAGGAGTTACAATGAACAACTACTACTGTAGTCAAAATAAGAATCCAGCCCCTTTATGTGTAAAAGAAGATAACAGTTGTGCATATGAAGTACTGCTGACAAAAGCATCATGGATTAGAATAGAAGATTAAATCTGCTGTAATAGCACTGAAAAACACTGAAATACCACAGAAAGGTACTTCTCGTCTGTAAGGACTAAAGTAGTAAATAAGTGCTTTTTTAGACTGACGTATTCTAGGACGCCAATATTAAAACCTACGAGTAATTATGGAAAATCTGATGAAAGCCATCCTACCATATCTCAGGGAAGACAACAGTAGAGACCTGTTTCCAGTGGCAGTGGCTGATATAGATATTACATACTCAATTTGGCTTTCCTTCTACAACCCACATCGATATCTCTGTCATAGTAAAATACAGGTGGAAAGGATATTAACACAATAGATTTTGATTGTATTAGTAACTGGATAAAAAAGGAAGACCTAGGTTTTATTTTACAATATTAAGCAAGTATGTGAATTTTTTCTATTTAGATCAGACTTTTTATCACCTTCCCTGTTGTAATATCAAGAACACTACAAAGTCCTTTGTTATAGTTACTTTCTAACTACATTAATACCTTTGTCATATGTATGAGGAATTTAATCAGTGAAAGTTAAGTGATTATCTAAAGTTCTAAGACTGTGGTAGAGGAGCATTTTAAACCTTAATCAGTAAAGTTATTGCTGTCTTCACTATATTTTCCTTACCTTCAAAAGGCCTCAGTTTGTTACAGGTGTGGTAAAATGAGAATGTTGTGTTTAAATTTGCAGTTACTAATTTCTTCATAAAAAGAAATAAAACCAGAAAAATGTCAGTCATTTCTAATTGCCAGTGGGAGGACTGAAAGGACTAAGATAGCCACAAAAGACCTGTAGATGCCTAAAACAAAGCAGCTTGTAGGCTTGAGACAAATGTTCTCTCACAGTGATTGACTCCCACAGAAAGTGAAATGCCGCGATTTATCCTGGTTGGATCTCACCACACTTTTCAGTTCCTGTAACTTTCACCAATCAGTCCACCATGGCTCAGACTAATACTGCTCCCAGGTAGCTGACATTGCACATGTTGCTTGATGCTCACATGTGCACAATTGCATGTTACAGCTCCTGGCTTGTTCTTTTACAGATCCTGTAAAAAGAGACATTCCAGCCAAATTTCAAGCCTTTGTGTTAGCACAACATTCAGCTGTCCAAACACAGGTTGGCAGAATTAATTTAATATCATAAATTATTTTCATTTCTTTTGTCTTTTTCACAGAAACAGTTGGGCATTTTAACTGAAGTTTGACACCAGAAAGAAGATGGGAAATACCAGCTCAAATAGTCTAGCCAAACTGCAACCTGTCCTAGTGGGAGGTGTCCCATGGCAGGGGGGTTGGAACTGGATGATCTTTGAGGTCCCTTCTAACCCAAACCATTCTGTGATTCTATGATTCTATCTTAAAAGAAAACAAAGTTTGTGCAACATATGGTTGATTAATACAGAAATTAATTTTTCTAATAATGGACTCTGTGCACTTGTTGCCTTTCCAACTCTGGAACATTTTAAGAAAACAATGACAATACCTTCAGCAATAAGAGCGAGAGGAAGTGAATAGGCTTTAAAGGCCTGCAATGTTTTGACTAATTTTATTTAAGTTTGTGTGGTACCGTCAGTGCATTCTTATGATCTCCTGGAGTTTACATAGTTCCAGGATCCCCCTTCTGCAGAAGGACCGACTATAGTCTCCATAAGAATAGGAGCATGAAGGAGTAAAAACTTGCAACACTTTTTTATTCGTGTGTAACTATTTCTACAAAGCAGAAAATGGCCTGCTGAATGCATTTGAAAGAACTAACTTTGAAAAGTGATGAGTAATATTCAGCACATCATGCCAGTTGTTTTTATCTGTGCAAATTATTTTAAAGCATTAAGCTGCAAAATTAAGGGCAATGTTTGCATAGAACTCATATTCTGTCAACCAGAACTAGACTCACCTTCTCTGACTATAGAATTTTATCAAACAGAAGAGCGTTCCCTCTGTATATAACCCAACATTTACAATACAACGTGTAATTACGCTCCTTCTTCTGACAAATCTGTGGACATACCGGCTTTTTATCAATGTATGGACAAACAATACCACTTAAACAATAACTAGCTTACATAGCACCACATTTCATGCTTTGATATGCATCTTCTGCATATGTTGGCCCGTGTATGTCTGAAAAAGCCATTCACCAAGAGTATGACGAGAATGTTCTTTACGGCTTCACAGTGCAAAACACACAGGCTGTTTCATTCCTGAAATAGTTAAGCTCTTCATTTCTGTACTACTATACATTGTTATTTCAGGCTTACAGTTCCCCAGCAAAGTGATTTGTGTGCAATCTCCCCAGTTCAGGTGTTAGTTAGCAGTTAGATATTTAGCGGGGACTCCCAGGGGAGACCTGTAAAACTGACCAGATTGCTGCCTCTCCATAATAACTTCTTTTCAGAGCACAGTCAGGAAGGCTTCCTCACTATTCATCAAAGGTGTGTGAGTGTTTATACTGGCAGCACTCTCTGGGATGAAGACCTGCTGGCTGTTTGAGCACGGTGCGTAATGTGCTATGAAAAGGGAGTTCAGAGCGTGAGGCCCAAGTGTGCTCCGCAGGCCAGAATTTTAGCCACAACTTATGGAAAATCAGAATTGTCAGGTCAGGCCTGGGCTGTGATGTCAGAGCTATATTAGCCTCCATGAATCATTTTATCTCAAGCAGAGTCTGCCACGGTCTCGTGGAAGCTCCCCTCTTAGCTTAGCGCTAAGACTTGCTTTCAGACCCCACCTGGACCATGCAGCAGCAGGTGCAGTGAGGTGCCTGGGAGCAAGTGCCTCATCATGGGCCATCCATACACCTCTTCAGAAACGCCGAGACTCTGAAAAATTCCTTGGTGGAAAGCCTGCAAAAACATGGTTCTCTGACCTTGCATTTTTTACATCTGCCAGAGATTCAGTCGGTAGCCTAATCTTATTCTCATGCTGTTTTATTTCAACACCAAGAAACCAAAGAAAGTTGTTGAGAAGAGAAATCCACTCATTGTCATTAAATTTATCACCTTTTCTAACTATGACCAAGAAAAACCCTTGAAAGTACTCATATTTTCAACTCCTGTATTTCATGTTGGTCTATTCTTTAAGGCCATTTACCCATAAATTTTGTGAAATAGAGGAACAGTTCTATTATGCTTTGGCAATCCACCATATATACTTCATTTTGTTTTGTTTGGCTTAAGATTTCTGTCACCATGTCTCCATCATACCATAGATTTACTATAAACTCTTTCTTACGTTGTCCATTTTAAAATACCCTTATCCTTGAAGTCCTACTCCCATGTGTTTGCCAGCCCTTGAAGAGAAGATCTGACAATTATTTGACAATTTAAAACATTGTTGAAAGTTCAAGCTGACTCCCAAAAAGCCTGAAGCTGACGGAAACTGTTGCAAAGAAATACTTCTTTTACTGGAATTGCTGAATTTGAGTGTTTGTGTGTCTTCCTCTTTTTCTTTCTCTTTTTTTCTTTAATAGTGACAAAAAGGGAAGGGGGGAGAAAAAGGAAAAAGGAGATAGAAATGGGAAAGGAGAAATAACTAAGGCCTGGAAATAGTAGCTGTTTTTTAGTAGAAGTTTAAAAAACAAATTTAATTTTTTTGTTGTTTTAATCAGCTATGTGAGTAGCTTGAACAACATAAGACTTTGACTTAGCTCTCCTCATTATGCAAAACTTGAGAAGATTTACTGCATTTGTCTCTTGCGGTGTTTGCACTGACTGTAGAACGGAGAAAAGAAAAAAGGAAACGATTAACGAGACATGCTCTCTTGTATGTACTATCTCAATGCACTGGGATCTTTTCTGAAGTTTTCTCAGTTTGTTTGCATAAAACAATCATAATTTCTGTGTTTAAATTTGAGTTCTGGGTTGAATAAGCCCCGAGACTCACAGTGAAGCATAACAAAGACTACCAAATTGTTATGCAGCTGTAAATCAAGGCCAGTAAGGATTCCTGATATCGCCACCTAAGAAATTAGATTGGTCAGGTTCTCTTAAAATGTGACCAGTCTGTCTCAAAATTCAATGTGTACTATCTGACTCAAACTGGAAATTAGTAATACTCTAAAATTGAATAGAGTTTTGTATAGACTTACTTTACAGTTCTGATGAACAGAAGTAACTGCATAACAGGAAATTAAGCAGTGATGGTTTACTGCACACAGCAGATTTTGCCCTTTTTATAAGAATTCTATTCATAATTTATCTTTACATTATTATATAAGATATTTTTTTACAACAGAATTAGACTATGGTAATCAACAGAAATGAGAGACTTTTTGGAAACAAGAATGGGCCACGCCTCTATTTGTCCAGTCTGAATCTAGACTCAAGTGAAGAAAGATGCTTTTAATCTCTGATGGTTCACTCTGCTTTCACAATTACCAAAAGCAAATCAAATCATGGTGATGGACTTGTGGTCTTCAGATCCATGACTCAGAGCATTTTTACTGAATAGGTAGGAGGATTTTTTTTCTACCACACTTTCTAGATATTCCTCTTCTAGAAGTTCCATTTAACATGCTTGTGGTTTTGGTTTGGTTTCTTTTTTTGTAAATAAGTGTTTGCTGCTTGAGTTAATTTTTTTGTTTGCTTTAAATAAGAGGCAAGTGCCTCCAACATATGATTTAATACCTGTTTCACAGCATTGGTTAAGAAGCAGTTTTTTCAGTCAGGTATAGACTCAGTCCTCAACTTCAGCTCTAGCTGTTGTCCAATCTCATCTACAGAAGGAAGATAAATATTACAGAACTATGAATATTTCTACAAAGGATATTTTTGTGTGTTGCAAGTCATAAAATTAATCAAATAAAACTTTAGCTGCACCCATATAGTTCTAAAAGGTAAGCCATCTTGACATGCTGTTCCACAATCTGAACTTGGTTCTCTATAAAAAAAAATAATCATTTACTTCCTCAGAAGTATTTGTTCATGCTTTATGACAACATATATATATTAAAGGCAATATAAATTGAAACACAAAACAATTAATTTATTTAAGTATTCACTAGCACATTAGAAAGAGAACATGAACTTATTTCACCATTGCAAAAAGTAGTACTTTTGCTAATATCAGCAATTCCCTGTCAATAGTTTTTGGCTTGAATTTGCAAAAGTACATAATGAATTATGATCACAAATTTTAGGCTTATAAGTAGTTTGGTTAATTTGTAAAACTCACCACCAAGGTGTAAAGTACTACACATGGATAAAGGTTAACAATATCAAGCCCACTTGCCTCATGTTGTAGTAGTCTATCCGTACAAGGAAAAAAAAAAAGGCGATATAGTTATATGGAAGATTTGGCCTTATCTGCAAATATATGAGTAGCATATACCTATCAGAGATACGATTTCATTCCATTTGAATTCAAAGAATTGCACACAAACACTTATGCACTGGATTGTGTTCATGGTAAACTGATGAAATGCTGTTATGCTGTATAAAGCTGTCTTCAATAATTTAATATGTAAATTGAAAAGTAGATAAATATTTGTTACTCTTCAGATGCCATCCAGAGGGACCTGGACAAGCTTGAGAGTTAGGCACACATGAACCTCATGAAGTTCAACAAGGCCAGGTGCACCTGGGTTGGGGCAACCCTCAGTATCAATACAGGCTGGGGGATGAAGGGACTGAGAGTAGCCCTGCCAAGAAGGACGTGGAGTACTGGTGGATGAAAAGCTGGACATGAGCCAACAACGTGCACTCACAGCCCAGAAAGTCAATCGCATTCTGGGCTGCATCAGAAGAAGCGTGTCCAGCACATTGAAGGAGGTGATTCTGCCCCTCTGCTCTGCTCTGGTGAGACCCCACCTGGAGTATTGCCTCTGGCTCTGAAGCCCTCAGCACAGGAAAATCATGGACCTGTTCGAGAGAGTCCAGAGGAGGGGCACAAAAATGATCAGAAGGATGGAACATGTCTCCTATAAGGACAGACTGAGAGACCTGAGTTTGTTCAGCCTGGACTCTCCAGGGAGTCCTTATAGCAGCTTTCCAGTACCTAAAGGGGCTTATAAGAAAGATGGGGACAAACCTTTTATCAGGGCCTGTTGTGACAGGACAAGAGGTAATGCCTTTAAGCCAAAGGACAGAATATTTAGACTAGGTAAAAGGAAGAATTTTTTTACACTGAGGGTGGCGAAACACAGGAACATGTTGCCCAGAGAGGTGGTAGATGCCCCATCCCTGGCAACATTCAAGGTCAGGTTGGACGGGGCTCTGAGCAACCTGATCTAGCTGAAGATGTCCCTGCTTGTTGCAGGGGGGTTGGACAAGATGACCTTTAAAGGTCCCTTCCAACCCAAACTATTCTATGACTCTATGATTCTAATTTTACCCTGAAGACCTTAAGGATTCAAACTGACAGCTCTTTGCACAATCAAAAGCCCAAACAGATCTTAAAGTTCCTGGAGTTATTGTTGCCCTATGTGGAAAATATAAAACATTCAGGGCTTTTTTTTCAGCAGTTAAAGAGATGCAGTAGAACACCTGGAGACGAACTGAGCAATTGGTAGATCATTCTGGTTTCTCCCAGACTGTAGTACCAGTTGCTTTTAGCTTTTTCTGTACGCTTGCAGTTTCTCATGGACTTTTTTTCCCTTACCACTAGTTGTAAAAACACTAGGAAGAAAATTTGTGAATTGTTATTCATGAATCTTACACACCTGGAAAATATAAATAATAAAAGCAGACAGCCTGCTCTTGTAACTATAGGTGACCACAATATTTCAGAATATTCCTGGAATCAAAAATAAGACACTGAGCAAATTCCATCAGCCGAGAAGTAGTAAGGGAAACCACCAATTTTTCTTCCTTTGTAGGAGAAAAAGACGAGTATAAGGCAATGCTGATTTATACCTTGACACAGTGGGGAAAAAAGAATTTAAGCTTTTTATTTTGCTCTATTTGTACAGGATTTTATGATGAACTAGTAAGCGTCTAGAAAACATGGATATATATCATTTTTTTATATGAAAAAAATCATTTTTCATCCCCATCTCAATCAAACAGGCAGTATGTTATGCATATTTTCTTTTAAAATGTGAAAACCTTATTAACTGTTCTGCAGAAAGCTCATAAAAATGGCCTTTACACGTGGACTTTAATTTGGTGATACTTGGGGCCAGTCATTTGTTGCTTACAAGGATGAATTTACAGCTTAGTTCCATCTGTCAAGAAAATCTGATGAGCACGGAGTTAAATCAAAGTCTTACTGAAAATGTGGTCAAAACTCTACACTGATTTGAAAGGGAGCACGATTTCATCATATGCTCAGTTGCTCCACGGCTTCTGTGGAGTAGTGCTCTCCATTAACAGCTAGGTGATCACTACGGAATGCAACATTAGTGGTGGATCCAGAATGGGTTTTAGGCACTTGGAGGCACATGGATTTAAATCCAAAGTTGAATTAGTTAGCTTAGTTACTGCCTTATTTGGGAAGCAAATTCCCAAGGTGCCTCAGCTGGCACCTTTAAAATCCTTCAGCCACAGGAACATCCTGCTAATGTTTCAGCATCTCAGCTGCAAAGCTGTTTGTGCACAACCCAGGGCATAGATTGTATCTATGCACGAACAGGCTCCAGAGACTGGGTATTTCTCTTCCAGAGGCTTAAGCCTCATAGGTATTCTTAGAACATGTCTAAGTTATGCCAACAGGATTCAGGAAAAAATCCAGTTGTAGTTGCTTCTCTTTAAAAAAAGAAGGCAGTCGAAGGAACTGGTATTACTGTGAAGTAATTGATTGTGAAGGAATGGAAAAATGCTCCCGTTTGACCTGGAACAGAGAGTTCTTAGAGAGTACGGTGACGCAGCGATTCCCTCCCCTTCCAAAATACAGAATGAGAAGCCACTCTAAGCCACCTTTTACACTTTAAGTCTTTAATGAAGAATTAATTGCTTGAAAATACAAAAATGCAGAGCAAGCCATCTGCTGTGTCATTTGCTAGCTGTAGACCAACTGATAAAATCACAGTGGAAAGATGAGTTTTCACTGTATGTTCAAGTAGGAACGAGAACTGTGGATCACTGAGGAGGAGTCTTGCTGTGGAGGAAAGTTGTAAAAGATTCAATAACACCTGTGAACAATCCGTGATTCCGTGATCTGTGATCTGTGACAATCACAGACTGACTGGCAGTATTCCATATGCTGTCAGAAAGACTCAATAGGACTCATTAATCCTTTTTAACATATGCAGTGATAATTGTAGAGTCTCTAGTCCACAATCATCACTGTTTTGTTTTCAAACTGAATACAGTTTGCATTATATTGCAATCACATCGCAATCACATCATCATTTTATCATGTCCTCTTTCTGATGGATTGTGATTGTGGTCCTTCCTGATTCTCTCATGTACAGGTGAGGTTTTGCTGAATTATCAACATAGGCTTTCTACCTTGACTGATTAGCAATAGTTCTCATTGATTTAAAAAAGGCTTTTATACATTTTTGGTGGCTTTCCTACTGCCCCCTGTTCAAAAGGTGTATAAACTGTGTTGTTAATAATATGCATAAGACTGAGGTTTGGGGTTGTTTGTTGGCTTTTTTTAAGTTCTGTGACCCAGTCTTAATGACAATGTAGGGTTTTGGTTTGCACAGAGGAGGCTGAATGAAGTTCTATTTAGACAAAATGGGAATTCAAGCATTCTGCAAATATAAGAAAAATATTTCTGTTTAGTTAAAAATTAAACTCAAGTTTACTAAGGGAACTCAAGTCCAAGTTTCAAAGGGAATTACAACTGTATATGTATTAGCTTTCAAAATTGTAATTAAGGAATTATCATTGCACCAAAAATTATCTTAGGATCCCACATAGATTGCTTTTGTTACTTTTCTATTAAATTTTATTATGATTTAGGAAAAAACCCATAAAACTATTATAGATAAAGGATACAGAGGAAAAAGGGTTGGGTGAGGTTCATTAATGAAAAGAAAGGAATTCAGGAACAGCAGATCTGGACTGCTAGATAAGTTGGACTTTTTTAATACTGTCAAATATGAGGTTTTAGATGAAGATACATCATTTTAGCGCAAGATTTCAGCCTTTTGGTTCTTGTCACTTTCTCCTAGCTTTTTTCTTCTTTTTTACTTGACTTTCCAGTTTTCTTCTTATCAATGCAGGATTATTTGGTTTTAAATAACTCTTTTTTGGTTTTGTTCGTTTTTTTCTTTTTTTTAAACTCTTTAACCTTTTCAGTCTTGTTCTCTGTATTTAAGAAAGATATAAATGATAAAACTCTTACAAACCATTTTCCTACCAGATTGTTTCTGAGAAGCACTACTCACACAGGTATTTAAGAAAATCAGCATACTTACTTAACTATATTCTTACATTTCCCAGAGATGTGAAAGAAAAGATGTTAGATTCATGGAATAACTCAAGAGGAAAATATTTCAAAGGTATGAAACAAACTAGGGATATAGTGTAGCGGTTTCAGTTGAGATGGAGTTAATTTTCCTCATAGTAGCTTGTGTGGTGCTATATTTTGGATTTGTGATCGAAACAGCATTGATACCACATTGATGTTTTAGCTATTGTTGCCCGGTGTTAGCAAAACATCAAGGCATTTTTCTGTTTTTCACACTGCCCCACCACCAAGTAGGCTGGGGGTGCAGAAGAAGTTGGGAGGGGATATAGAAGGGACAGCTGACCCCAACTGACGAAAGGTTCATGATAGTAAGAGGCATAGCTATCTTATTTTAGTCTTTTCTAGATAGTCGAAAGAACAGAGTACACTGAGAAATTCAGTCCTGTTTATCAATTGTAACTCTATCTCTGGGTAAGGCTTTTTTAAATGACAAAGTATGCAGCCAATATCTGTTGTGTGCTCACTAAGTGAGAATGAGGAAAGATAAAGCCAACCCTAAGAGGCATCTTCAGAACACAGTAAAACAAATATTTGTACTATGTAATTCCGTTTGATTTTGTGCAGATTTTGGGAAATGAAATACAGATTTCTGGGAAATAAGCTTTTTTCTTTTCTTTTGGGTTAAATCTTTCATGGATATGGCTTTTGATTTAGTTTGGCCTCCTCAGAGTAGATTTTCAAAATAAGCAAGAATACTTTAGAACAAAACCACTCATAGAAACAGGAAAGCAAAGAAAAAAATAAAGACACCAAATAGAGGCCAAGCCACACTGAACTAACAGCTTTAGATACAAAATTAAGATTCCTAAGTACAAATAAATCCAGTTTTAACTTGCACAGAGTTTACGATCCCAGAGAGTACTGAGCTCAGTCAATGGAAACTTCAAGTGAGAGCACCACACCCCTTACCTATTGAAACCAGTCCAGGAAAAAAAAAAACAAAACCAAACCTACAGCTTACTAAATCTTCCTAGGATATAACCTAATCTACTGTATTCTAAAAAGTAAGGAAAAAATTTACCCAGATTTTTGTCACAAACCTGATTTTTTTTTCTTTTGTTCTCTATAACCCATAATATAACACATAATGTTTCTTCCATCCACAAGTCTGTTTTTCACTAAAAAATTAATTGTACTGGGGAAAAAACAAACTAATACACTACTAGTAGTTTAGCACATGTCCCACATCTGACACCTTTGTTTCTAAAGTTAATGAAGAGTGTAAGAGCGTTATCGCCTCATAGAAGGAAAGAAGAAACAGAATGCCGCTGTGGAAGGAAAATGGCTTGCTTCTTGTGTTTTTAACATCTTAATATAGATGAGCCAAATAGAAAATGATATTGGATTTTTTTAATATATTATAAAACTTATAAGTATATAAAAATAAAGTGTATATACATAAGAAATCATTTGTGACCTAAAACATTATGGGATAAAGAACTATTTTTCAACCTTGTTTCTTACAGTACTTGGTACTTTGACGTAATTTCTAGGACTTGTCTACGACTCTCAGTCCTTTGTCTATACAAATTATGATACATGTAACAATATAGTCAAAAATTTTTGCCTTATTTTGTTTTCTCTAGATAAGTAGAACAGGAATTGTAAACAGACTTAAATGTGTAGTGTTCATTTCTATGCTGATAAAACTAGTGTGTTTGACTCTGGTTTGTGGAAATTGAGTACTAGCACTCCGTTCGCATTTCACTAGCACACTGAGATTGAAATAGAATTATTGTCATCTCTGGGAAGGTGAAGCTTCTCTGCACTGGTAACATGAAAGGTACTTTGGACATGCAAAGGACATGGCCAAGACTGCAGTTAAGGCAGAAAAGGCCATGAAATAATTTAACAAAAATCGGTTGTTGTCGGGTTTTTTTAGATGCAATACAAAGCCAAGTTTCAAAACCCAAAGTTAATAAAGAAAACATTGTCTCACAATGTCAGTCTATAATAAGGTACCTAATATTTGTTGACAAATGCATTCTGATGTGATTAACAAATATTAGGGTGGTGAGTCAGCCCTTACTTTCAAGATACTTGGAGACCAGCTGAGGGCAAAAATAGGGCTTCCCAGACACCAGCAAAGCATGACAAATCACTGGCCTCAATTGTCCCTTTCTTAATCTTTAACCTTTCTTCCTTTGGAATTTAATATTCTTGGTTCCCACAGGCCTTTTTTTTTTTCCTAGGTAGCTTGTTTAATAGCTTAAAAACAAAACAAACCTCCTTTCAGTTTTGAAACAAAGAACCCCAAGACATTGAGGTATAACTCATAGATGCTGTTAAAAATAACATTGTCTTAAAGATAATTCCTTGAGGCTTCTTTTTGTTTTAACTGTGGATTTTCGCACTTTATGTTGCAAGTGCTAAGGCAACAACGTTTTGTTTCAGTAGTTTATATTGACTTTACAGAATATCTACAACCGAAGAAGTTTCGGTTGCTGCTGATTTTATCTTATCTACATATTGTTCTCCGAGTAAAAAATAAACATTTTTAATGCAATTCTGCCCATTTGAGTTATTACGATGATATTATCTAATTAAAAAAAGGTCTGTTTTCATTCCATTTCAGCTTGTGTCACATTCAACTAAAAAATAGTCCAACTCCCAGTATGCAGACACATGCAGTAACAAAATATATCTACAATAATGTATTAAAAGTTACTACCCATACTATGCCCATATTTTGCCTTTCATGCCTATTCTGAATACAGAAATAATCTGAGGGTAACATGAAGACCATGCTAGAGACAAGTAATTTCCTCATAGCAACTATTTCAAATATCTTCTTGTGTATATTTTCCTTTGTATCCATGCCCTCTGTGCCTACATGTCCTGGGAAATCCTGGTCTCCGCCTTCTTCCTCTCCAGCCTCCAGAAACGCTTTCTTCTTGGTGCCTCTCCATTGCTCTCCATTTTGTGACACCAACCAAGAAAGCATTTCCCAAGACGAGCAAAGAGAGTAGAGAATGAGAAAGAGTTGAAGGCTCCCTCAGCAGCAATGTGTTGGCAACAGAAGGATAACAAATCATTTTGAGTGCATGGGAATAAAAGGTTGATTTAGCCATGTGTATAAAGAGATTATGAAAAGAGAGCAAAAATGGGAGGAAGCCCTCCCCTCCCGCTGCCTTTTTGTCACCCTACCTTTGTTCCCCACCAGTATATATGCACAACCCAGCTCCTCTAAAGAGGCTACCTCCACTTGCTTCCTTACTTTTAGGCTGTCAGACAGCCTCAGAAATTAAACAGAGATCCAAGAACAAAGTTAAGAGAGGCTCCTTATGCAGGTGAAGTTTGCTTGTGGTGCGGTTAAAAGTTAGCTCTCATCCCTGGCCGCTGCAGCTGGCATTGGCCTGAGTAACCATCATCCCCTTCAAATTCTAGGAGATGGGGAGGCTTTTTAAACCATGGTTCTCACACCAGGGGTCCCAGTGAGAATGTGAGAAACGGCAGAGCTAAGCCACAGAATGACAAGAATATTCTCCATTATTTTAAATATTTTAGTCAATTTTATTAACATACGGAAAATCTTAAACTGCAGTTATAAGTTACACTTCGAAAAAGTTCATTTATTCAGTGCAGGGGATTAGCTTTCATAAGAATAAAAGTCATGCCAGAGCCAAGCCAGTAGGGTCTCCTTGGAAACATTCCTGTTTGAAGCTTTTATTGGTTGCTGATATAGCATATTATGCTCTGTAGTCCAGGAAAAAAGAATCTATACATTAATGAAAAGAGTAGAAAGACAAAGTCAGAAAATATAAAGCCTGTACCCTACGTGCTCTGTGAATGTATTTCATCTTGTTACAGCAATTATGGGATTACAGGCCCTGGTCCCACTAGTATTTATGTCACGATATGGGTAAAGTCTGTAATTCAGCTAATGAGTAGCTTCAAGTTTTGTTATCCACACACAGTAATAAAAAGCTGATCTGCATTGTTGAGGTCTGGCTCACCTTATGGTAGGAAAAGGATTTTATCAAGCTAAAACAAACTGCTGATGCATAAAAAGAGTAACCCCTCATTCTTTCCACATAAATCATCAACATTTCAGATGAAATATAAAGCAGGTTTTGGCCTATTGCTTTTTTTCTAGGATGAAGGATATGGGACTTCCTGCTGGTTTGTTTTTTTTTTCTTGTTTGGAGTAAGAAGACCATTTTATTAGTGACCTATGGTCAAATTTGAAATACCATTTTTACAGAAAGGTAATAGGAAACTTATTTTTTCTTTATTAAGAGTAAAAAAAAAAAATCTGAAAATTTACATAGTCTGAAAATAAAGTATTTTTTCAGCACAACATAAACAAAAACTCATACACAGTACAAACAAATTGTCAGCTAACTTAGCCCACGAAAAGAAAGCAGGACTCTAGAATCCGGGAGATAAACCTGGGCTATAAAATCTCTGTAGGTATGTTTTCTGCTTTTTATACAAGTCATTGCAATTGTACATACCTCTAAAGCTCTGACTCAAATCAATCAAAAGCTTTTAAGTAGGGTTGGTTAGATTAAAGATTTACTTTTTTAGTTATTTTGCAGTCGACTTGGATTTGCATAACAACTGAAATCCATACTTATTTTACAGTAAGGGCCATTTTTCACTGTTGTGTATATGTATTTTTCCGCACATTTCACCTGAACGTAAACGTAAGAGGGTTCATCTGCTCACAAATACTGTTGTTATAGGCCAGAGACCCTTATTCTACTCTGTAGAGATTGTCTAGACCAGACTACTTGCTCCATTAATATCCTCTCGGCAAGGGACCCAGAATACTTTTCAACATCAGATAACACACTTAAGACCAGAAGATCAACAGCCACCAGAGTCACATGTCATGGGAATGAGCCAGGAGGATCAAGAACATCGCCAGCATTGTATTCCCTTGTGGTAGAAGAGGATTTAGTAGGTAGATTCCTAGATAATTCCATTACACATTCACCTTCTCAAAGCTTTGGTTGCTTGGTAGAGAAGATTGTTGTTTAGCAGTTAAAGCTGAGGAGTGAGATCTATAGGTTCTGGTTTTTATTATCTCTGTTCCAGTTTACTGTGTCTTCTTACATACCATTGCATCCACAGCTTCCCACATCTGTGAAATAAATGAAGCTGCACAGGCTTCAGCTCAAACTTGTAAGAAGCTGCAAACAGCCTTGCTTTGCTGCAGACATGCTAGCCAACAGCTGTGATTTCCTCAGATTTGCTGTGTCCATAAATTTACCAAAACTAGGATTATTTAGATTTATCCAGTAATACAGTAATAATTGTATCAGGCCAATATGTATAGTAACGAGGCAGATTAGAGGACAGGGACTCTGTGGTGTTTCTTCTGTACTGGTACAAGCGATATTCAAGAGGAATATCAGAAGATGGCTTTGTGAGATGCATTTACCTTACAATCCAGGTAAATGATTGCAGATCCTATAAGCACGCTTAAACTAGGTTTGAACTACCCAGCCCAAATACTTACAGCTGTATAGTTGCAGCAACAATATGGGTTTCATTTACTGAATAGCTTCCCCTCAGCTGGACATGTGCAGATAAAATAAAGGCCTGGGCTATTGTGAACATTGCACCTTAAATATCACAGAAAGGCTAACGCTGGCATGACGTTCAGTTACATCTCTGGAAAAAAAGCCAGACTTGCCAAAGGGTGAGAAAGAGAGAGAAAGAGTGACAGAAAAGCAAAGCTGCACTTATGCTGAAGCTTCTGATCCACTTTGAATAATCAATCCAAATAAGAAAAGAAAGGAAAAAAAGAAAAAAAGAAAGAAAAAAGAAAAAAAGGAAAAAAGAAACTGCACAACTTTACTTAGCCTCCTAGTCTATTACACTCTTTGAACTGCATATTGTTTGCTCTAAACTTTCTGGATATTTAAAGCTATGATATTATTATTGTTTACTTTGGCTCACTCCCCTAATTACATTCTGGTTTTGGATAAGGACAATGGTTTCATTGAGATAACTGTTCTCTTGTGCATCAGAACTATATAATTTGTGTGAATTCCTAGCAGGAATATATACAATCCTGTAATGCATACAGTTATTTGGAAATATGTCATTATTACCCACAATGGCACATGTAAGAATATGGTCAATTTTACAAAATACAATGTATATTCAATGGAGTCAGTGTTCTGCTATTATATTAAAACTGTGACAAGTACCTCATTCACAGTCTTATACAATTAATGATGCATACTTTGTATATCCTTAATTTTGAGAAACTTGTTTCAGACTCTTTGTTAGTCACCTATACTTCTTTGATGTCATCTCTTTTTTATTTTTGGGAACCATTTGCACGAAAAATAATGAGTAACTGAACAAAAGTTTGAGAAAGAAACAGTCATTTCCATGTAACAAATAAATCTCACACAATCTTAATCTTCTTTCCTGAAATTTTTCACTTTGAGACTTTAGGCCAGATTTTTCCAGACTTTTTTGTATTACTGGGATTTATTACCCTTCACAGGTAGATTCTGACTTCAGAAAAAAAGATTTAAGGGTTTATGTTTGTGAAGGAGGTTTTGTTTGCATAGCTTGTTCTTAAAAAAAAAGTACAGTTTTGCACAACTGAACTAGCAGCGGAGATTATCTTCTCAAGCTCTCAACAGAAATGTAGAAGAGGCATCAGAGATCATCAAAGCAAACATTAAGGTTTTTTTTTCCTTCTTGGTAATATCAAGAATACCGTAGCCATTACTTGTGAAAATGTCCTCATTTGTGTGATCAAGGAGGCTGATCAAGGAGGCCGTCTTTCCTGCTCTTCTCTGACACCAGTGTGGTTTGCTCTCAGCTCTCTGTTCTAGGACTGAGTTCTGGTGGGGAGCCACAGATCCCAGCTTGCAGACCCAAATGCCAACCCACACCATTCAGGCAGAAACATGTGTAAAACAGTTATATGTAGGTATTCTGTCTCCAAAAACTGTCTTAACAATACAACAGCCCTTTAAATGAGGACCTTGGAAAGAAAGAAGTGGTTTGATCCTTCAAGATGGTACCGCTATTTGAAAACAGTTACGTGCATGACATTCCTGTCTAGTAGCCACTTACCAAAGATTAAATTTTTCTTCATTACCTCAAGTGATGGAGATTTGTGCTGAGATATTGAGAGCATTAAGTTCGAAGCTGCTGGTAATACAGGTAATAAACTCAGAGTATTGCCCTTGCGCATTATAATGTTTCAATTTCTTCAGACTTCCTTCTCTGGGGTACAGAACGTGAAGATACTTCTACAATATCTTTTTAATCTCCCAAAACTAAAATATGTCACATTACAATTATTTGTCATGCATTTTAGTATTTTCTGTCGATGTCTGGCAAACCTTAGAAACAATGGCTGTAGAGAAATCCTGGTGGATTTCTGTAAGGGCCCCAGTTACTGAGAGCTATGGAAGACTGCATTTACCTTTCCCTTGACAAGGTTTCATGAAATGAGAATAGCAAAGGAAAGCCAGTTATTCCATTTCCACAAAACAGGCAGGGAAGATGCATCAACCCTTCACTTCAAATGTTTCTCAAAAAATGACCCTGACCTAGGAGAGATTTTTAATTATACGCAACATTTGAAAAATAAATAGAAGGCTCAGGAAAAAAAGATATTTCTTAAGGATCCTCTTTTTTGACAGAAAATATGGAAAAGATTTATTTTAAGACAGACCGACATTCACATTCTTATTCACAGCCTCTATCCACAAAATTGAAGACATATTTTATCTTCTTACACTGCACAGAGGTTAAAACTTCACTCCAAACTGACTCTGAGGAGAGATACTGCTGTGCGTGTGAGTGGAATGCTGCTATCAGATCATACTTTCTAATTCAAATTCTTTCCTAAAGATCAGATTCTTCTATGGTAACAGGTGTCCAAAAGTAGTCTTAACACAGGAAAACAGAAGATGAATTATACTGCAGACTAATTGCATTACAGAATTATTTTACAGCATCCTATATATAAAGATTAAGAACAACAGATTTTAGAAATTATATTTTTACATTGCTTTGTCTATTCTGTATATCTGGTTTTGGGATAAGTTAGTGCCAATACAGGAGATTTTAATCTTCTGCGTTGACTCAATAGTATAAAATACTAAGACAGACAAATTTACTAATTCTGAAATTTTAAAGGCTTGTGGTTTTAAAAGTAGGTCATGTAAAGCACATAAAATGCCCTTCAGCAATTTGGACTGAATAATGCCAGAGCTTTTCTTCTTTTAGTATAAATAGCTTGAAATAATTTTACATAATGATAGAACTTCTATTCTTTTATTCTTCTAGCTTTTATTTCAAATCTGAAGAGATTGATGTCTGCTTCCCGTCTGCATTTGGGAATAGTTTCATACAATCAGACAGTATGTTCAGTGTGATCATTCATCATGCTCAGAAGTGTGAAGTTAAAATTCAAAGAGGAAGTGAAGACATATGTCACAGGAATAAAAGAAAAACTTGATAAAAAACATCACTTTGTTTTAGTTAAAAGAAAACTTCTAACAACATTAATAATCAGACTGTCTTTTTTCCCCTCTTATTCCTATTGGGTTTTGCTTACCTCAGAATAAATATTCTTTCTCAAAATGTGGTATTAAAAAATGCAGGCACATAGAAGTTGAAAATAAAAGCCACCACCTTAAGTTGGAAAAGTTTCTAGAATGGCAAAAATTTCTTCTGTGACACTTTAGATTCTTACAAATAGTCCAAAGGAAGACTTTGGGTCACTTGAAAATGCTGTATTTCATATAAAACACCACATCACAAGAGTAACAGTCGGAGCTTTGAAATTTACTTCAATGGAGCCAGGATTTTAGCCCATATCCCATAACTGTCTTGGGCAGAATGGGAAAATGATACTGTGGTGTCACATCAGTTGTGAGGCTTACACACAATTACCTAATATCCCTATGTATTTTTTAAATCTGTAATAGAAGAACTGCTGGGGGCGGCATTCTTATGACAGTAGATTTCAACTGAAAATCTTTACTGCTTCTCTCTCTCATCCCATCTGACATAGAAATTTTCACTTTGCAGTGAACTACTTGAAAAATAAACTAGCCCATTAACTTTTTTCCTATACTTACCCAATCCCTTGATTTTACTGTAAAAACTAAATACTGCAGTTGGGTTGGAAAGTGTATCACCACGATTTTTCGACAGAAGGGTAAGGTACGAGCATGAAAACCTGAAGATGGGCCAAGATTTGAAAACTGATGCAATTTTCTTTTAACGTCCTGTTAAATATAACAGCAAGTTTTGTGACAGCCCTATTTAAACAACTAGTCACCATTACATTAGTACTGGAGTATTGTGAGCAGCTCTGGAGCCCTCAGCACAGGAAAATCATGGACCTGTTCGAGAGAGTCCAGAGGAGGGCCACAAAAATAAGCAGAGGGCTGGAGCACCTCTCCTATGAGGACAGGCTGAGAGAGTTGGGGTTGTTCAGCCTGGAGAAGAGAAGGCTCCAGGGAGACCTTATAGTAGCCTTTCAGTACATGAAGGGGGCTTATAAAAAGATGGGGACAAACTTTTTAGCAGGGCCTGTTGTGACAGGACAAGAGGTAATGCCTTTAAGCTAAAAGAGGGAAGATTTAGACTAGGTATAAGGAAGAAATTTTTTATGCTGAGGGTGGTGAAACAGTGGAACATGTTGCCCAGAGAGTTGGTGGAGGCCCCATCCCTGGCAACCTCCAAGGTCAGGTTGGACGGGGCTCTGAGCAACCTGATCTAGTTGAAGATGTCCCTGCTCATTGCAGGGGGGTGGGACTAGAGGACCTTTAAAGGTCCCTTCCAACCCAAACTATTCTATGACTCTATGATTCTATGTCATTTATGTGGAATACATTTATAGATGAGATTTTAAATAAACCTCTGAAAAATTCTGCGGATATTCATATCAGATAGGGAATTCCTGATCTGATTCTTGCAAGTTTATGAAGCATCTGGTAGATATATTGGTTTGGATATAGAAAAGGAAAGGTAGGGAGTTATTGCAAACGTGTGTGCAGATGACATACACCTCTCCTCTCTGCTTCTCTGCCTCCCATTCTCTCTCTCCTCCTTTAATGCTGCTGTGGTCAGGCACCTCTCTGTGCTTACCCAGCAAATGCCTCTTTCCTCTCTCCACTTCTTTCTTAACATCTGCTTCTTAAAACAGTCTCCTCTTTCTTCATTTAGTCATCAGTAGTTCCCAAAGCACGTTATCCATTTTATGCATGAACATTTCTGTTTCTAGCTGCAATCCTTGGACCCTGCTCACCACACATGCGTGCGTATGTCTAGCTTTAAATACCCAGACTTGCTGAGCTCAACATGAATACAGGTCAATGAAGTTAGCAGTGAGCATAGAAACTTGCAGCATCATAATCCAAAATTTCTAATATTCAAATACATAAACAAGCATCTGTTTCACATAACGGTGCATACCATTCTGCTTCAAAATTAAAACTTTCTGGAATAATCATATGGGTGTTAAGTATGCGTTTAGATACACATGGAGCTGATAGTCCAACATGAGTCAGGCTAGGTTAAAGATGTCTGCCTCGGTGATGATGTGCAACATTCTCCAATGTCAATATAGGTATAAATTTTTTTAACAGACTGTTGCAATCCCACCTAAATTTTCACTTTAAACCAAATGTAGATCAAATAATTCTAGTCTTCTTTTTATATGGCAAGTCATGAATTCATCTTTCTTCTAACAATAAGGCACTGTTCTCCGGGTCTTCATGTGAAAGTCTAACTGGTTCTAATTTTCAGAACAAATTATCATAAATACTTCTGTCCTTTAAATTTACGAACCTATGAAGGTAAATCCAGCATAGACGGTGCCACTGTCCAAATATCCTGTGTACACTAGCACGACCATGTCCTGAGGTTTGCTCAGTGAAACATTATGAAGAGCTTCTATTACCTCTGAAATCTTATAGATGACTCAGCCGTGTTGTTTTCCTTGTCATCAAAAATGCTGTCACTTGAAATTATGAAATCATCATTGCAGCTGTATAAAAGGTTTAAAATATACATATTTAAGGTTTCTAAGTGGATTTCAATTGTCAATGTCAAACACCTCAGAATTCAGGTAGAACCTGTTCATATTACCCTTTCAGTTACTGGTTAAAAATATTTAAACTGAACACTGTAATTTGTTATCATTGCAACTTTATTGTATTTCTAATGTCTAACAGCTTAAGCAAAATAAGATTTTTGATAACTCCTTAAAAACGTCAAAATATCCAGGTAAATTTGAATTTTAAAAAGTGAATAATTTCTGATTTCTAATTCATAAAACATTTGAGCTAATCTCCAGGATGTATTGAAACCCTCTTAGACAGTGAGTAAGTACTTTGGTAAAGTATGGGTTTTCAATCTAGCATAAGAATTTCAAGTTGTTTACACATGGAGGATTTCAGTTGCAACCTGAGAGTGGCTTTGAAGAAAACTGATTTTCATGCCAAAGACAACTCAAAAGCATTCTGGGTAAGTACTTCTAATATCAACAGGGTGAATGAGTTAACGTAGTTTAACCTTCTTTTTAACATTCTGAAAGAACATTACAGAAAGTGGGAAAACAACTTAAGTGCAAGCACAATCCAGATAATATGTGCTATTTTCCTATGTTCTGTATGATAAAAAGTGCAATTTGAAAAACCTAGGTAAACAACCTTCAGGTTTTTTTAGCTATTTTCTCTAATGACCTCTATCTAAATGGTTGTTAACTAAAAATTCTACATAGTATAGCATTAGCTATTAATTAAATAAGCATCTGGGTATGCTTACCAAGTTATCTTCAGAGGAGTTCATATGCTCATTGTCTTTCAGACAAAAAATTCATAACCTTTGAGCATGTTAGGTTACAGATCTGAATGCTGCAAATATCCTTGTTTAAGCACACATAGTTCCCCTGAATTCATTACTGGATTACCTCTATACTAAAAGTTATTGCAGATCCGGAAACAGAAGACAGAAAACTTGATTCAAGCCAAACTCACGTTATTCAGTATTTTGTGAGGAACTGAACTGGTCACTTGTAATCTTCATTAAATGAAAACTTTGCTTAGGAAGAAAATCTGTTCATTTTGAATGAAATAGTCATAAGGAAAATACTGCTTTGGGTATCCAAAGAAAGTTCTAAAAACCAAGCCACTCTCCTGTTAGTATGATTTAGACTTTTTAGATAACGTGACTGCATTCCCCTATTGTCACATAAGCCACACAGCCACAACCCTGAAATCCTTCCTGCTGACTACACGAGTGGTCTGTGTTCTTCTTCCTGGCGTTTCAGTGGGCCATCCAGCCGAGCAGCCGCTGCGCTGGTGACAACAGGAGTATTTCTCTTCCACCAGGCAATGCCTGCAGACTTTGAGAAAGCAGGAAGACAGGGCTGTCAGCTCCCTGCTGTCGAGGGGCTTCAACCCACCTCTTGCCCACTGCAGTAAGCGCAGTAACCTCACGTTCAAGTCACCTGAGTTGTTTGAGCCAGGACCAAAAGAGTCAAAAAAAGGAAAAGCAGCAGAAGGAAGAGTGGTGTCAGCTAAATTGCTAGAAAATTAAGGGTAGGCCTAAGAGTGGGACGGATGGAGCTTTAAAAAGCAACTAGGTACCTTATGACCAAATTTAGATAGGCTAAATATGGAATAGTTATGGAATAATGATAAACATACATGTGAGAATGCAAGAGAAATCAAACTCTTCAGATTATGTATTACATACCCACAGAGTCAGAAATTGTCCCTAAACAATTGATACTAAAACATATGGGGAGGAGGTCACAGAAGGAAAACAGATGAGAGACCTCCATGTCTGCTTTGTGCTCTCCGGTCAAGTCACCATAGGAGCCTCAAGATTGTGTAACCATAGCAAGACCTAAAAACAGAGGTTTATAGAGTTAAATTAGTATTTTAAGTTTTGTTTGCATAAATACAGTTATTATTAAAGGGCAAATAAATGTCACTTTCTGATTTCTCTTCCTCTGCATGTTTAATTTGCCCCCTCAGAAAAAATAAGTAGCTTTATTAAAGTGTCTATCCAGCACAGATACAATGCGTAGTCTCAGGTCAATGGCATCTCCTGATGTTTTGGTTTCAATTCCTGTCTATAACATGCATCAGTAGTTTATAAAACAGCTAATGCGTTTATTCTTTTTTCCCTGGAATCTGAGTTTTTTCTACCTAATTTTAGGCAAGCTTAGTAATTTCTTCACAGAAGAAGTTCCATCTGTTTTGAATTTAATTTGTTTAAACAAGGTATTTGGAAATACGTGTGCATACATATGTACATAACATCTATTAAGGTAACCTCATTTGGCATCTTTGGCCTGAATGAAAAATTGCAATCAGGTTTCAGAACTTGCAGCAATACAGAAACTGCCTTGGTGAAGACGTGTGGCTGGATCCCCACCCAGAACACCGTGCAAATTCTAAGTTTTTTCTGCAAAGCAACACTTTAAAAATTAGTATCTTTAGGATCTGAAATAAACTGCAGAAAAGGTATCATAACCCACATCATTCTAGCAAAGTCTCAACTCCTGCATCCTGTAGAAAACTGCAGAGCGGTTCCCTTCCCCTGAAACTTTCCTAGATGGCATACGTGACCAGGTGCAGAAGGCATTTAGGAAGAAGAGGAGGTTGCCGTCTTGACCCTCTTATCTGCTTTCCCACAGAAAAGGAAGAAGGTTCTTTTCTTTTCCCACACTGTCTAGATATTCTCTCTCTTTTCAGATGGAGCAAACGTTATGTCTCGCTGAAGTCTATGGGAAAGACGTGATTTCAATCTTTGAGTACTGCACAGAGAGTCATGGGGCACTACATGGAGACCCAAACATCCTCTGAAACAAAGCCACCCATGGGAAGGACAGCAGAAGGTTGCCCACAACTTAAAACAAATTTCCTTACCTGATGCCCGGGATGTCACTCATTCCCAAAGGTGCTCACAATCAAGATGCTCATTTTTGTACACCCAATCAAGATGCTCATTTTTGTACGCCCTGAAAGAGGTGGGCAAAAAAAAGGAGTGGACAATGCTTCCTTAGATCACGTCACATTAAGATTTAACTATACACAGAGAGGAAGAAGAAGACAGACTGAGTAAGCAGGAAACCATCTTTGCATTAGTATCTTGGTCAGAATAGTTAGATTGGAATATGCAATCCTCAAAAAAAGAAAGTAATTAAATCTGATAGCTGACAAACAAGGATAGAGTGAAGTCTTCCAATCTTATCAGCAGGAGTGGCTTAAGATAAAAAGGAACTTTCTGTCTGACAGTTATCATAATCTGCAGATCACTAGTGCAAGTTACTGAAGAGTCTTTAATGTTACTTAAAGGCTCTCTAATTTGAGTAGAAGTGTCAAGAAAGGAGAGGCCTGAGTTTAGCAAGCACTGGACATAGATGAAAACAGAGTCTGAGCACTCAAATATGACTATAATGAAGTCAGTGGCGTGATGAGAGGCAGAGAAGAGCTGGGAAGAAGGCCCACTTCTCGAGACGATGGACTAGACCACGAGGTCTAAACTAAGATATGCAAAATATATAACAAAATAACTTCACAGATGGCAAGTGAATTAGAAAATATTCAGGTATAGATATAAAAACTGATTCCACAAAGTTAGTAAAACTGTTTAAAATTCACTTACAGAAAATTACAAAAGACAACTCAGTCTCATAGCACAGAAATAAGATTCCTCTGGAATGCAGAGAAACATTCCCAACCCAAAAGACATAATACAAACCAGGGCTGCAACTTAACACTTCAGATGGAAATGCAAAGATAATACTAAACATTACAGTTTCATTTGATTGTTTAGTTTTAGTACATTAGGGGGCATCTTTGGATGTCTGTAAGCATCATGCTGGAACACTCATGGTGTTCCCAGGAATTTTAAACTATTGGTTTTAGCGTTTTAGCTTTATCATCCTTTAAAAATCTTTTAGAAGCAACAAAAGGGATCGTAACTGGTGTTATAACATGAAATATTAAACAACATGTATCACTGCATATTCATATCATATGAATTACATCTTTTTTTTATCGCCTGCCAAGATACAAGGCACCTTAGGAAATGTATATTGATAAAGTAGATTAACTTGGCCCTAATCTTGCCTCAACCACATATCCCTCAGCCCTGCCTTGAACTTTATTTTTAATTATGATTAATATGTATGGAACATGCAGAGTACAACTATGGCCTGCAATGCAAGTGTAGGCCTCCCATGGAGTTCAATGGAAGCTGTATGCATATGTCAGAGGACAGAAATTGGCTCAATATGCTTAATAAAAATCATCTCTTCTGCCCTCTGCCTCCAGGCAGATTCCTGTTTGTAACCCTAGTATCATTCATGATTAATAATGCACATGTGTTAAAAATGAAAACTCTCTTTCTCCCTATCATGTCTCTGGACTCGTTGTTAATAAATATGTTTGTAATTAAAATCTTCTCCCCCTGCCTTCTCCTTGCCAGTAGCAGATTCTCAACACTGATCCCACTCTTATGAGCCATAACAAATATATCCAAAGTTAAAATCCTCTTCTCCAGCTGTAGAAGTCCTTTGCCATCCGGTTTTCATCTTCAGTTCCTGGAAATATTTTGGTGGCAGATATGACTCCTCCCCAACGCATCTCTCAATCTGACTGCCACTCCTTTGAGCTGATTTTAACAGACTGCTTTAAAGCAGGAACAAACCAAAGCGCTCAGGAGGTCAAGAGTTCCTCTGCCACATGCAGCTTGAGACCTCATATGAGCACAGAGTGCAAGAGCAAGATAACTAGGGTGAGGCAAATTGGCAAAAAAAAAAGTCGAGACAGTGACTTTCATGCCAGCCTATGTATTGGCCACATAGCCAATTGTTCTCATGAGCTCACAGCTTTTCAGCTGAACTGTAATTTTTCCTTGACAGATTCCCCTCTTGCAGGCCATTTCTAACAGGTAAAATGTTGTCAGTGCTACTCTTTCCTGCAGTCACCATTGGTAGTCTGAATACTGCTGAACTAGAATCCTTGAATTTCTGACAATTATTTCTAAGGTATATATTGAAAAGTAGAGACAGATGGTCACGTTATAAAAATACAGAAAACGCAACTATTTGGTTTTTTCAAGTGACCAGATTACCCAAATGCAAATGGCAGTTGTACTTTGGCCTTCATCCTGGAAAGAATCACAAATCATGAATTAATGACCTCCTCAGGTGCACAAAGTTAAAACAAGGCCTTTGCAGGCACGGCGCCCTCCATGGCTGTGAGAAGAAGGAATGCTGATCAATGGAACCCAGGGACCAATAAACAACTATTAAATTTACCACAGCCAAAAAAATTAAGACTGTAGGAATAAATCAGTGACAACATTTCCATTTCAGGTCACCCCAGAAATGCTCAACACCCATTTTTTTTATCAAAGAGTGAATAAAAGGGGAGGTCGGAGGGGACTCCTTTAATACATTACAAAGCTCTAATGTAACTCAACTGCAGTAGGGCTCAAGAAGTGTATTCCATGGCATTTCAAAAAAAAAAGCCTTGTGTAAATACTCATATTGTGCTGATACTCAAGAGTGCTAATATTTAGTTGCAATAAAAGCTACTAAGACCTCTACACTGTTTATCTCTACAGTGAGTGCTCTGACTGTAGGTCACACAGAGTTACTTGGACTAGCGTGAAACTAGCCATCACAGGTGCTACAATGGAGACGTTATTTATAAATGGAAACATTTATAAATGTTCCAAAAATGGCAGTACCGTCTTACTATGCCATGGAAAAGCAAACACACAAACAAACCCAAAACCCACAAACTAAACCAAACAACCAAACAAAAATCCAACACACACACACACACACACACGCACGCACAAAATCAAACAAAATATCCAACTGTGCTTGAAAGACAATGAACAGATCCATCAGCTTTGGGAACCATGTATCCTGCTTTCAAAGACACAAGTGTGTTCTGCCAGGCTCTGGATTTGCAGAACAAAATGCAATAATGACATATTAGTAGCTTCTCAAAAGGAGAAGAGAATTACACTTGAGAAGTTGTCTGGGGAAGATTATGAAGAATGTGAGATGGCAACAGAAAGAGATGCGTTTGCTTTGGAAGAACAGGCTGTCTCTATAGGCCTACTCAGATCCAGGAAGGACAGGCCTTGGAGAATGTCTGGTTTGCCATTTACAGTTTCTCTCAAAGCATTGTTTGAATGAGTTATAGAATCATAGAATGATTTATGTTGAAAAAGACCTTGAAGATCATCAAGTCCAACTGTATACTTTGTTGCAAATGGTATTTTGGCCACTGATCACCAATTTTCCATTCTGTTGGGGAAGAGAGCTGTAGGATGCGAGCACATGTCATGGGAAACTGGAAGTTAAGACTCACCTTAAAAACAAGAGAATTAGGTGAGTCAGGTAACCACTTCTGGCCCGGGACTTGATAATGAGGACATTATGAGGAACAGAAAAAATCAGAGGCGCATCCTGCGTATGGAAAAAGATCCTGTATATACCTCCTTGTGAAAACAGCACATATAGAAGCTATGAGGGACTGATCACCCTTCTGGAGTATTTCAAGTCTCGTTATAAATTCTATAGCAGAGGTGCATAAATCTGTATAAGCTTTCTTTTATAGGATGATTTAAAAAAGTATACCCTGCTTCTTATACAGGATTCTGAAAACCCATCTGCCCCCCTTACTGCCCAATACACCAGGGTGGACTGCAAAAAGAAAAGTTAAGAACCTAGTTCAGAAGAACAGCATTCATGGGCATTTTGAGTGTCTCAAAAGAATTTATTGGAGCTCAGAATTTGGCCCAGTATACCAAGTGCCGCATGTTTGGAAGAGTTCCTGCTGGCTGTCACATACCATATAGCTGTTCTAAGCTGAAAGCTGCAGCCATTAAAATGCATTTTTAGTACTTGAACTTGTAAAAATTAATAATATTAATAATGATGATGCAAAGCAGCAAAGAAAAAGAAAATTATTTTCCGAAACAATGAAACCTATTATATAAGAAACTATAATTTATTTCTTTTACATAAGGAGAAAGTTACTTTTATCTTCTTTTTAGTAACAATATTAAGCATTTCAGTAATGTTTAGTGCAGACAGCTATTTGAAACTAGAAATGACAAGTCACATTTACGATACAATCAACACAATATCCAAAGAAAGACTCTTCTCATATTAAATGCAACATTTGGTTCAAGTTCCAGGAAGCTGAAATTTTATTATTACATTCTTTAAAAACAACGTGAGCCTTGTAACAATTAGAACCGATTATAATCAAGTTCAAGGTAGGCAACATTTCCCATGACCTCTGCTTAAGTCTTTGGATGTCCTTTGTCTTACATTGGTTCTCTTCCATATGCTTGCCCTGGACTTTGCATGGGGCTGACATTTAGGGTCAGACCAGGCTAAATGTTTTCATAGTTGAGGTTTTGGAGGGGTTTTGTGGGTTTTTTTGATTGTCTGTTTGGTTTTTTTTAATGGGACACTTTGCCCCTGCACCCTCCTAGGTGCCTTATCTTAAGGTCTTGTGGGAAATACATACACATCATACGTGGTAGGCTATAAAAAAAAAAATTTTACAAAATTATGTCAGTTGTAATACCTATCTTCCTCAAAACCAGTCTGTTGATTAGGCCTGAAACCATCAACAGGTAGCAGTATTAGTTTGTCAATCTAATTGTGGCAAATGGAGCTTCTAACAAGCGGCCTCTACCTTTAAATAAAATCATAAGTACACACTTAAAGGATATTTTAAGCTTCAGGAATGTCCATTTAATTTTAAAAGACCTGGGGGAGTATTTATATACTCATTATTTCCACTCTGTCTTTTAGGAGTCCCTCACCATTACCAGAAGGGGACACCTGCTGGAAATAAAAATCGAGGACAAAAATAACCACTGGTGGTTTCTGCAAAATTGTTGGTTGTAACTGCAGAAATCTAATGTATGTGATCACTTAAATCCTACAGCGCATGCTCTTTATATTCAACACTGATGTCTGCAAGGTTATTCATCTCGTTCTACAGCAAAGTACTGTGATTTGGATTCCTTTTATTGGGAAACTTTTCAGTGCATTAGATAAAGATCTCTCGTTTAAAGTCCCAATAAAAGGCACACTTCCTAACACCACCACACTCATCTGTTTTCTGTAAGACTGACACCTGACATCTTGCTTTTTAATTTTATGGCTATGTTTGTAATTGTATTAGTTCCATTTCTAGATTTAAGCAGAAAGTATTATTTCCATGAAGTAATTCCTTAGATACTGGAAAATAAATTAAAAAAATAAAAAAAGCAGGGGGAGATATATAGGGTGAAGAAGAACAGTTTCAAGGTACATATAGATCCAAAGAAAAATGATTTCCAACATTTGGTCACTTGCTCTTAAATAATAAGAAATAAATAGAAATTATACTGGTAGGGACAATAACGCACTAGCAAACATGTAACAAAGAAAGTACATTATTTTGCTGTTGGTTAAAGTACTTCATAAACAGTTCACATATCCTAATTCTCTGTAAGGAGATTTTTACTGCACGGTGCACATCACTGTCAATGCATTTTGGGGCAATGAAATAATGAAACTCTTGTCATGCAAGCTTCAATTTGCCAAATACATACTTCACACAGTGATTGGAAATATCCACAAATTTAAATCTGAGCTCAAGCTTAAGCACCATTATGAGTTAACTCCTCCTTATGAGTTAGTTCCTTCATCAGAAAAGAAACAGAAGAGAGGAGAAAGATAAATAATTGCACAGGGAAATTAAAAAGTGTTTGAAGATTTTTTACATACTTCATATAAAGCAGACATGAATGTGAGAGCTCTTGATTTGCTTGCTTCTTCAGTAATCCTTTCATGATCAGGTGCAAGATTAGAAACGAATACTATAAAAGTGGAAGTTAGTGATATGATGTTATTCCATCGACGATAACGTGTTTTCTCAGCTTATTGAAGTTCAGTACATTGTGTCCTGAATTAATAGAGTTCACTGAGGTAACCAGAAAGAAAATAATAAGATTTATTTTGGTTTTCTCCAATGTGTACTAAACATTTCACAAAGGACAAGAGGCTGAATCTAAAACATAATGAAGACGCATATCATGCGTCTTGAATAGAACTGAGGTGCCAGTGTCCAGAATTTAGATCCAAACAATATTCTGCACTGCCCCTCACAGATCCGAATGTGTTTGGCCTCCATCAGGCTGAGACCCTTGGGACCTGCTTGATGTGTCAGCCTAACCAGACCTCAGCAGGACAATTCTCCAGCCTAGGTGATCAACCAGGTGAGTACCTTCAAAACACTCCTAACATATCCATCTCCCACCAGAGCAGGTCTCCCTGTGCAGCCATCGCCTTCTCTTAATCACAGCAGAAAATATAGCAGTATTGGGGTGTCCTACCTTTTATATACAGCAAAGAAAGTTGCACCCCCAAAGTGAGACATCAGACCCCACCTTCCCTTCTGCAGAGGGGATTTCAACCTTTGCCACTCGCTCTCCAAGACAACATCCCAGCAGGGGACTCTGTGAGACAGGGAGGGATTCAGCATGCTGGCCGCAGCTCCAGGGCAGCTCATGTATTTGGTATGAATCAATCACAGCCACAGCTGATGCACAGCTTATTTTGGGGTGTATGTATTCATATATATAGATATATTTTATGTATTTATAAATAGGTATACGCAATACTTGTTACATATGAGAAGGAGAAGAGAAAAGACTGAGAAGTGACCTTTTTTAGAGGGATTAGAAAGGCATCTTAGTGAAAAGGCTTAAAAAGACACTTGAAAAAAAATAAGGATTAAGGATTTCTTCCAATGCTGTAAACAGTACTTACACACTAGCTCTAAAGGTATGGTTCTCATTAGTCCCAGTAAAACATGAGATAAAAAACAAAGAAAAAATACAACATAAAGCACAGAAGTGATTTAAACCAGTGACACCAAGTATGTACTGAGTCAGTATAATCCTGGCATTAATGGAAATGTTACAAGTGGCTGCTGTTGACACTAAAGGAAAAGTCCAATTTTCATTCTGCTGATGGTTTCTCTATGCACGCCTAATGATGCAAAGGCCTTTCAAATGCAAAACACTTTAAAATACTTTTACCCAGCCATAGTTATATTAAAACCCCTGAGGTACCAAAAATTCATAACCCAAACCTTTTTTTTACAGTTAATTTTATGCTTATTTAACATGGTTCAATTTAAAACCTGAAAGGGAGTAGTTTCTCTACACTAAGCAGATTCCCATTTACTCTTATCCGGAGAGTATACACCTGGAATGTATCACTCACTCCTGCCTTTTCTGTTTGCTGTACTGCAATGCAGGGCTGAACAGCTGACACTTAGATAACGCAAGCCACAGTGGGAGAATCAGCTAAGATATAAACCTGAGTGCTACTTTTAATTCAACTTTGAAAAGCGATCATCGCTTGGAAGCATTAAATGTCTAAGACATCCTCAATTAAAAAACAAGTTTGAATACATATAGGGTGCTTTTTTCCAACAATGCTTTGGTAGAGTAAGTCCTCTGAATAATTTTCTTAATATTTTTAAAAGATGTGTGGCACAGTGGTACTACACAATGGAAGAGGAATTATAGTTATCGTTTCAGATGAGGTGTGTTGAAAGACCTAGGACTGACGCAGTTGGCAGCCTTGGAGTTTGCCTTCTTATTACTACCATCTGTGTCAACTTCAGTATCCATTACAAAGAGAAAAAAGCAGGAGTGCTTTCTTGTGTACGTGACCCCGTTTACGTGCAGACCTTCAATATCTGCAGCAGAGACTGGAAGTGTGCTCATTCTCCACTAAACACAGTGAGAGATTCCAATGGCCAGATAACAGTTCTGTTTATCAGCTTGTAAACAAAATTCAGTGATAGAATTGTGCTTTTCTTCTTTTCCATAAATCTTTCCTCTGGATTTTTTTTCCTACCAACTGTCATGACGCTGATGAAAAACAATCTCTTTGCCTTTTTGAACCTCATGTCTCTTACGACAGCAAACTTTTATAAAACCTAAGAGAGCAGTAGAGTTGTGCTTTAAGGTTTTTTTTGGTTGTTTTTTTTTTTTTTAAATAAAAAACAATCTTGCCAGCTGAAAGTAAGGGAAGCAAAATTGTTGCACCTAATATGTGAAACAGTTGGCTTATAAATAGGCTTGGAAGCAGCCTGAATTATTTCAGGGAAGTTAAGTGGACTGTAACCAACTGCAAGTTTAATATCCAAAAGAATACTGCTGATATTGGATTTTTAGATTCCCTTACTTTGTAAGAAGATGACATAATTTGAAGATTTACTGGGATGATTGTTGAATGGCAATTTATAAACACCTTTCAAACTAGACTGAAGCAGAAAATATTTAAGTGGGTATAGCATAAGGCATGACTATCTATGCCCTGCTTGCTGATGCTGGAAATGTGACTTTTTTTCTTCACAACCTTCAAAAAGCTGGGTTAACCTCCCCATAATTTCATCTTGCTTAAGATACACCTTTGACAGAACAGATTATAGCCAAGCAAAGGCAAAGGAAATGAGGAACTGTGAGGGTTGCTTGTCACATTACTACTTTTTTCTTTTTTTTTTTTCTATTACAGTTTTACCTGTCCTTTCTGTCTCTCCCATTATATTCTGTTATAATCAGTCCTCAAAAGACGGCTGATTAAATGCTTCTTTAATATAGCAAAATACTGATAGCCCTAGAGAGCTACTCAAGGAGCACTGAAATGGGGAGAGCGGGGATGGGGGAAGGAGAGTTATTTTTATTTGAATTCCGTTCCTAGCTAGTAGAGAGAATCTAGTGCATGTCAGTTCACAACAGGCATCTTCCCATTGCAGAGTAATCTCCCGTTATGGAGCACAGTCCCTAACGGGGCATAATTATTGCCCATCACATCCAAATCATTTTTCCAACACGGTACTCCACAGACTGGGAGAAAAAGCGACCAGTCATAAATGTGTCTCAGAACATTACTACAAAAAACTGAATGATCTTGTTGGTAAATATACATAATGCACCAGCCTGAAGTTTCACTGCAAAAGCCAAAATCCGTACTGTTTTCCTGTCTTGGAAAAGAGTCGCTCCAGGTGAATATAGAAGAGGATAGCAAACAATGTAAGTATGTTTTAATTTTCCTCCACGTGGCTCAAGTAGCTTTCTATGTGCAGCATTCTTTCTCCACTAAGGTGTATTTTGTGTCCCACTCCACTAAGGTGTAGTTTGTGTCCCACACAGATAGACTTAAGTAAGGGCCAGCCCTTTCTTCTAAACACATTTTCAGCAAGATAGCATGTAAACAGGCAGTAATAAAGATGTGACCATATGGTACATCATAAGAAAATTGTGGTAGTAAAGACAGTAGTGAAAAACACCAGTAAAGACAGTGTTATTGGACTCTCCAATTCAGATGTGATCATACATATATCTATATACATACATATTTTATTTTAACATGACCATTGACTTTGGTGAATAACTGGTGAAAAAAATATCTGTCTAGATAAGAATATGTTCACGGAAATCTAGTTGAGCCACATTTCCACTGAAATTGCAGTGGTTTAGCTAGAGTTGCTGGCAGGTGCCCATAACCAGAGACACACGCACTTCTTAAAGAAGGTACTGCATCTACTTCAGTAACTTAAGTCCTGATAGAATAAGTGGTTTCCTCTGATTTCTAAAATCAGTGGTATTTCAGCAGGGACATTAATGAACAGTAGTTACCACTGAAGAGCACAAGGACCACCTAAATTTGTTTTTGCAAATGTTGCATTAGCCTCAACTATTTCTACCTTAGGAAACGTGAAAGAAATGAATATAAAGTACCTGTAAAATATCTGTGTAAGAAAAGAGAAGCATGTACTTTGAACCACACCTCAGCTTCATCATTCAAAAATACATGTTTTGAAAGAATTGCAGATTTTGTATTAAAAAGTTTGCATTCATAGATTTCAGAGGAGATTTAACAAAACATGAAAACCAGATGACAGACAGTGCCTATTTGGAAGAACAGATGGACTTGCTTGGCCAGCCTAAGCCTATATGAAGTAGGAAAAATGAGACCCAAAGAAGCTACACAAACCCATTCATGAAAGAAGAAAGAAGGAGAAAAAAAAAAAAAAAAAAAAAAANNNAAAAAAAAAAAAAAAGTCTGAGATCCAAAGGTTAAACCAGGAAATGGAAACATCACCTCTTCCAGAGGTGATGAAAGCCAAGAAGAAGAATAAGGAACTGTATACTTACAGTTTCATACCAAACATTGTAAAAATGTTCATAACTTCTTATAATACACTTCAGACTATGCCATCTTTAAAAGAACTTTGCGAGGTTGCAACAGAACAGTAAGTGAAAATATAAGTATGGTTCCTAGTTATACAGTATTTTTCACATCCCCAGGCACTCTGAAATTGTTACAACTATTAAAAGGACTGGTTAGATAAGAACAAGAAAGAATGCCAATTTACCTGTCTACATCATATTTTTAATTGGGGCAGCAATTCTATTCAGCAACCTGCCTTCATCTGATTCCTGGAATCAGTATTTTGTAACAGGGAATTTTGACTGCCACTGAGTGTTTCTTTCTCTTGAAGTAGCACTTGCCATTAAGTCAGTCTAAAGCACAGGCATCTATTTCAAATGTTTCTGGATCTTCAAAAGTCACGTTCAGTGAATGACTATGCAAAGTATATTATATATCTTCAGATCTACTGTCCATTATCATAAGATTACGATTTTGTGTTTGGTTTTATGTTCTCATTGTTCCCATAATTTCTGATTTATTTTCTATACAAAACTTTCAACTCCCATTCCCCAGGATCACGTAACATTTTTTAACAAGATTTTGCCATCATAACTATTTTGACTAAAACATTCTTAGAACAGGTGCTGGAATTTGTTTAATAAGGAAATAAGTCCTACCAAGGGAACAGAGTTCTCTCCTGAGTTCATTGTTTTATTTTTTGAAATTTCTTTCTGGTAACTCTTGTCTCATTACTATGTGTCAGAGGGATATGACAAATCTCAGCCTTTGCCTAACTTATGGAAAAAGGAAAAGGTAATGTCTTCTTTTTGGAGCAATGAATGTTCAGAATGTGTTTGAAATTTAACAGAATAACCATGCTTTCATGCTGTTTCATTAACCTTGAACAACGGGGAAAAAATGCCCAGAAACGTATGTTTCATTAATAGGTGTGGTGATCTCTGGGAGGAAAAATGAAAGAACAGAAACATTTCCAGTTCTGTAAATCAGCCTGACAGAAGCAGATGGAACCATGTCCTACCTCTGATAAAACTATTATCTCCATCGTCAGGGCATTTCAGGACAGCCACATAGTTGAATATTATTTTTCTGGAATATCTGATGAGGTGTTTACAAGGAAAAATTAGAAGCACCTTGCATTGCTGCGCTTGCCCCAAGCACTTATGCAGTTCTAGTAGCATACATTTGGCAAGTATTTGTCCATGAGTGATATTACAGGAAACTCTGATCTCATCTCATGGTGGGAGGCTCCACAGATATCCAAGATAAAAGCTAGAATGATGATGGTAGGCTTTGTTAATGGCATTCTCTGTGAACCCTACTGAAATAATGGAAAGAAATAAGAGCTGACACAGATCCTTGGAAAGCAGCAATCTGAGACATCAAGCTTTGTACCTAAATAACTTTTCCTGCTAATCAAGTATTC